>CAIGRO010003074.1:0-13500 GCA_903798355.1 Fraxinus baroniana
CACAAAATGATTTTTGAACTATTTTTGAGCTGTTGTCATTCATTATTAGAGATTAAAGTGCTATACCTTTACATATGATCTCGAAAGTCTAGTATTTGATCTTGCTTCGAAGTTCCTTTCATGTTTGGCTCTTAAATTCTTGATTTTGATCTTTCTTGACATTTGATTTTAATGCTTGACTTCAATCTTGATCTTATTCATAAACCCGATTTATAATGTGTTATTTTGACAATACTCGACCGATTTTAACATTGAATTATCATCACTCAAAATTAATTGTTAGAAATAATATTAATCTTGTTTGTTATGATGAAAACATTAAAGATGAAATAAACTATAGGTCAATAATTTCTCCCTTTTTGATTATTACAAACAAGATGATTTGCAAGGTAATATTGAACAATTGAAACCATATTGATAAATGAATATATATCATAAATTTAACATGTAATTCATATTCTTCTTATCCTTTACAAATCAATAATTACACATTTAAAGCATATGAATGATTTTCCCTGTTTCCCACTTTTTCATGTACTATAAACATATTATATTTTCAAATCAAAACATGCATAATCATCTCACTCCATTTCTCCTTTTTGACATAAGCAAAAATGGATAGCATTTAAGATTAAAGCACGATTTTCCTTTTAAGATAGCACATATGAGAAGAATAGTATGGCATATAAGATCAAAGCTTTAAATCAACAATAAAAAATAGTAATATATTCCCCCTCAATTAAGAACAAGATGCTAATATATGCATGTTTAAATAAAAGGATAATCATCACATGTATTGTAAAATAATAATCAAAACATTAAGGATAAAATCAACCATAGGTCGACACATATAATTGTCTATCATACAATAAATACAATGACATTAGGCTGACACACTTGACATTCTTTATTACAAACGTTACATTAATCATTTAAAGATTATCTAAGGATCTTGCAAGAGACAGCTTCAGCTTCGTGAGTTTAAGGTGAATTAAGGGCTTTGGAGGAAGGTTCTCTACATGAAGAGCATTGGCTTCTTCCATCTTTTATACAACGCTTCAGATTAATGCACTTCAATCGTTTAGGCAGTACTTCGGCATAGGAGTTTCAGTCATTCATATGATTTCTTCACTTTTGCCATTGGGTCTTTACTGATTTTTCTGCCCATGTGGTTTGATATGTGGCACTTTGACTAGAGCTTGGCTGCGAGACGTAACAAATTGAGTTCAATAAAACGTATTGGTAAAATAAAATTTAACTAACTTTTTTAGCAAAAAAAAAAAACTTCATCGAACAATCATGTAATATTTTTGCACCATATAGTAACTTGTTAATTGAATTAAGTAGATGATAAATATTTTTACTAATATTATCGATTTAGGAATTAAAAATGGTAATTTCACTCAGAAATTATCTCACTTCGTAACAACCTTGTTTACCATAAGATACATGTACGTAGACGAATGGACGCTTTGTAAATTGCGGGTCAAAGTTTGTAATAACAACCTTGTTTACCATAAGATACATGTACGTAGACGAATGGACGCTTTGTAAATTGCGGGTCAAAGTTTGTAATAACACCGGGGCGCGGTTTGGTTTGATTGGTTTCGACCTCAACTGTCGAAACCAATCAAACTAGTCAGTTTGGTTAAATTTTAACTCAAACCAATCAAATCTATCTCTTTTGGTTTGGTTAATTGGTTTGAGCTTTCGTTCATATTGAACTTTAAAAAAAAAAAAAAAATTGTGTTCATTTTAGACTCACTTAGAGTACATATAACTTTGTTTGTTTATTTGTTTGTTTTTTTTTATTTTTTATTTATACACTTTTTTATTTGAGTCACAACTTATAGTAACTAAAAACAGATTTGAAATTTCAATTTTCAAATAATGAAAATCATTATCTCAACTTGCATTTTCACAACATGTAAGTTGTAATTAACAAATTAAAACATAACATGCAATTAAAAAGATTTAGAGAATGTTTGGTGGAGATTAAAATTAAATTTTTTAGCAGATTGTGATAGAAGTTTTTGAAATGTGTGGTTGAAAAGTTGTGGAACTCATGAAAGATGTGATTAATATTAATTGTTTGACTTTAATTTAGATTAAAATATAATTTTAATCCACACCAAACGGGCTCTTAATATTGCAACTAATACATGACCATATATCCATAATCATTATCTCAATTTGCATTTTCAGAAGGTGGACTTATTACAAGTAAAATATGCTATATAGAAAAAATTAACTAACAAAGGGCCTACCAACCGAAGCATAAGACAATGTTTGCAAAGGAAATAAAATAATATCAATGATTCCTTGAAAGTGCCTTCATAAAATAAAACAAAGTATTTACCAAGACTACTCAAAGTGGTAGTTTGAATTAAGTTTTTGACTTTGACTTTTCTTTTTTCCAAAAAATAAAAATAAAATGAAAACATGTGTAAATAGAATGAGTCAGTTAACCATCGGTTTGAGATTTTAAATCATGACCAAACCGACCTACCATGATTTCATTTAAAATAAAACCAAACCTAACCAATTAACTACAATTTGGTCGGTTTTCGATATTTTTGCCTAAACCTTATAAAGTATAATGTTAAAACAATCACAAGAGTGGATCAAGTTGACAAAACTTATAAAATATCTATAGATGATCAAATTTCATTTTCAATCGTACATTTCAATAAAACCACAAGTACAATTCATAACTCATTTCTATTTATTATTAACTTGAACCATTTATAAATTCTTCCCAAAAAGGCAGCACATTTAATCTTCATCATGTTTCTCATGTGCTCAATTGCTCATTGAATTCTTTCTTTCTTTCTTTTTTTCATCAAGGCCCAATACATGTATAATTTTCATAAATACCGTCAAAACTTGAACTCAAAATTTTTATCAAGTCAGACACCATGTTAAATCACCTCATTTAAAAAAGTTAGTTGGTGACATATTACTTGATAACCCTTAGTCTTCAACGCGAGTGATAAAAAATGAAATGAAAAATGTAACAGTTGTATCATCTCCACTTACAATTTGTCAAAATACACCATAATCAATTTTTTAACAAAATAAAACTTTATTATGCAATACGTCTCTCTCTCCCCATCTTTATTTGGCATGTCCAGTAATAAAAATGAGGTATTCAAATTACAGGCAGAGACTTGAGCTTATTAATATCAGGCTATCCTCTATATAAAGCCATGAAATGTAGAGAACGCGGGGAAAAAAAGGAATGCCGACCTACGATTTGACCATGCACTATCCGGCTACCCATACAAACTAAGGTGCAGCTCCAACCTGTAATGAAGCTCGAGCAATTTCTAGAGCCTCCTCGACCGAAGATGCATTCTGAAGTTTGGCTTTGTCGACTGAAGGCTGGCTCCTTGCAAGTTTAGGGAGCAGTTGGAATTCCTACAACAATTTTACCAAAAAATAGTTCGATTGTAAGCTATAATTATAAATGCGTGTTTGATATGCAGTATAAACATCATTAGACAACATAATGAAAAAGATCTTAGCATCTTTCTCTTCCATATGAGTTTCCATTACAATCCAATCTCCCTACCAAACATGTCATCAGTACAAGGAAAGTTATGAGTTTACACTGGAATGTTCCATTATAATAAAACTCAACACAACACTGCGTCAGGACCCACGGGCTAAGGGAGAGTCTCAAGTCGACAATTTCTATGGGGCGTAGGCCTCCCAAAAGGTAACGGAAATTCACGTGTGCTCATTCCAAGGCATTTATTTTGTTGGACATCTCATTTTCAAGTCTTCACAATAATTTCATGCAACATATATTAGTCTTCCATTCTCAACCCCCAGTGCATTAGTAGCCTCNGTTTGTAGTGTTGTGTTCAATAAAACAATTACCCCTATAATATATTTGAATCAACAGCAAAGGTTCTATTTCTGTTGTAATATCAGGCAACAAAATAACTTGCAAGACTATCATAAGCTTTTCCTTAATATTTCTGTCTTTAACAGTTATTGAGGTTCTATATCAACAATTTATACATTACACCAAGCAGAAGTGCACGTGTGTGAATTATGGTTCACAAAGTTTTACCAACTGCAGTATCAGTTCCAAAACATACCTCCGCAGTTCCACTTTCAAGAAGAACTCCCTTTAGTATACCTGCAGACAGCACAGTCAGCATCCTATTTTCTTTGCTTTTCATTTTTCTAGTGAAAAAATCAACACCTCTTCCCTACAGCCGCTGCCCCTCCAACCCCACCCCACCCCAACCCCAACCAAGAAAAAATGGAAAAGTAATGATGCATGCCCCTAGAAGGAAATCTCAATCAGTTGCTCCTACCGCCAGCAACATAAACACACGCACACAGAGTGAAAGCAAGTACCAGAGTCAATCCAGAAAGTTGCTACTTTCGGATCAAAATTTCCAATTTCAACAGTCTCTCCAACTGTATATCAAGAAGCGAAAGTAAAATATTGATATCATTAGCTAAAGATTGCCCAACAGTAAATTCTTTGGACTCAGAGACCAAGAAAGTAAGACACATACTTACCATTGTCTCCGAAGAATTGCCACCAGACTTTTCTTGGGCTCCCTTCGTACTCAAAAACCCTCGAGTAAAAATATGGGAGATAGTCATACCTGAATGTCACACAGGATTCCCATCATTATCGCAGATAACTTGAAGCGGTTAAGTTTCAAAATTATAATTCCATTAGAAACAAAGTTATGATGTTAGAAATAAATCAAACTCACGTGTCCGTATGTGCAGTTAGTAGTGATTTAACACAATGCTGAGCAGATCGACGAGCATGATCAACGTGCTCAACCCTTGAAATTCGGTTGTAAATCTGTTTCAGTTTAACACAACGTGAGATTATGACTTCATGAACAACAAAGTTTTCTACTTTTAGTTTGTAAAAGGAAGACAGACCTTTAAGGGGAATGCAGCAACATCTCCGATAGCAAAAATTCCAGGTATACCCGTTCTAAACTGGCCATCAACCTGAGATTAAAGTATAAGAGCACATTACTCTCTTCTTTTCTTTCTTTTCCAAGTCGGTTAATCATGCCAATTATGCATAAAAGGTATATAGAATAAATTTAAATTTTATATATTAGCTAATTTCAGCAACCAAAATTTAGCTAATTAATATTAATAAGTCTCCTTTTCATTTAGTATTCTTTTTTTAGTGCGGTTTTTCATGTAATTTTTCTTCTGTGTGAATCAGACAAGTAACTTAAATAATTTTAAATTAGTAGAAGTTTATGTATCATATACGATGCCCTCACATCAAACAAAGAACAACTAATAACCTGTATTCCTCCCACAGTGCTACTCAAGCCTATCTTTTCGAAGGGACCCACAGCAGGTTTTGCACCAATTCCAATGACAACCTGCATGCCGAGGAACAAAGGATGTATCATTTTCTCCTTCCCCACGTAATAATTTACTATGCCACAATTATGTAGCAATACTCAACATAAAGCCTTTATTTTTTTAATAAATCATGACCAAAAAGATAAATGTTAGAAGATGAACATCTTTTTCAAAATTACCGTGTCGGCTTCAATGGTGGATCCATTCTCGAGTTTAACACCAGACACATGTCCATCAGAACCAGCTTCTAAATTCTTTATGGAAGTGCCCTGGAAGCATGGGTTAAATTCAGAAACCTTCTCTACATGCGTCAATCATATATGCATGCTCGGAACACAATCATGCAATACTTTTGCTCAATTTACAGTTTCCTTTTTTTTTTTGGGATTTACACCTTTTCCTTAACCCTTTTTCTGTGTTATAGGTTCGTTTGGGGGGAGGGGTAGTGGGCGGGTGTTGGGAGGGTGGGAGAGAGAGAGCACTAACCTTGACAAATTTGACACCATAATCTTGGTATAGCTTTTCATACTTTTGGCCAAGTGATGGAGTGAACAATCTTGGCATAAGATGATCTTCTGGAAATATCACCTATTTCAACAAAAGACAGTGCAAGTCAAACTTGGCCATTAAGAATTTCATGAATCCAAACATAACAAATAAATCATAAATGCATGTCATGACACCAAATTAAGAAGTTACATGCTTTATTTACAAGGTGACTAAGATTTGTAATACTAATGTTCATCGCATAGAAGAAACATCAACTGTTCAAGGATATTTAGTATGGCAGGCAAACAGAGAGTAAGGGCGCTGAACCAGGTAATCTTAATCTTGGTGGGATCTCTTAGAATATTGTCAAGATTAGGAATATTTTATCATGTGGATTATACAGCCCCCAACCCAACACCACGAGAGAGAGAGAGAGAGAGAGAGAGAGAGAGAATGTTGCTTTAGCTAAGTTCTATCAGGCAGTTTTACTTAAATTGGACTGTACATAGTGATAGAACCTTTATACTGTTTCCCCATTAATGAGCTAGATAAAACCCTGTATCAAACTGTTTTTATTTATTTATTTATTGGCAATTGAACCATACTGTTTGTCAATGGACATTCCACATTTCTAAACTATCTTCATCATCAAAACTGTCTCTTCCAAATTTTCATGATTCGGGTAAATTTTACCAGTAATTTTTTCCATTGTACCTATTTTCTTTATGTTTGTTGTCATTACACTTCCTTATTTCTGCTTATATATCAAAATCTAACCTTATCTACTTCAGGGGCGGACCTAGACCATTTGTCTTGTGGGGTCAAAAATGAGAATTCATTAAGTGGCAAGTGTTAGGTTAAAAACAAAAAAAAAAATTGTTTTGACCCCACATGACCCATGTGGGTCCGCCCCTAATCTACTCTATCCCTTGGATCCTTAAGTAATAAGCAGGTCTTTTATTAATTATCGTCAAATATCAATAGTTTTGTGTTCTCATACTTTTTGTTTGTTTCAAAGTCAATGTCTTGGTTAACTTCTTTAACTCAATCAGATGACCTTATGGAGATAGATTTCACTATGATGTATTTGAATTCTAATTCCAAAACCGTTTAAACTGATTAATATTCATTTTAGTGCCATTAAATAATTTTGATAAGGCAATGCGAATTATCGCTGAGAAAAAAGAGAGAGGAAGAATAAGAAGTCTAGTTTATCAATAAAAGCTAGACAAGAAAGTCATTATGAAACTTCGGGAGTACTACTATAACACTTTTCTCTTCTCTGAAGTGAAAGATTGAAAGGTTCTAGAGTTCATCTATCAATAAAAATCTACAACTGTACTAGTGTCAATAATTGCTGGCTTGTTCCATGCATGGCTAATCTTTTGCTATTTTTTGACCTTTAAGATGAAGTTCCTTGTTAAGTTCCAGTTATTAGGGGAATTACAAGTCTTTAAAAAATCTAAAAAAAAAAATAATGTGCATCGCACGTTGAAATGACTAGTTATTTTTAAGCCTTGTTTGTTACACATAAAAATTTTCATTATCATTCTTCTACTCATTTTAAACCACACATTCTTCAATAAAATAATATTTTCTATCACATCAATAACTTTCCTTCTTTTTCAACCACACATTCTCCATCAATCTACTATTCCAGAATACATTCTTACAAAATAATGTGGCTCAAACACACCCTAAATATACATAAATGAAATAACTGAATAAATCACGTAAGAATTTTCATATTGCCTTAACATATAGCAAGTCATCTAAATTCTAAAATAGATACATCACCAATGATTAAATTCACTCGCTGAAATGAAATTGTTGGGTTGGATATGTAATACTAGCAAGTGCCAGCTTGCTTGGCTAAGCTCAAAAATAAGTAACTTTTTATTTCCAAATATGTTGGTATGAGTAACTTTTATCTTACTTTTAATTGGAAAAGCTACTTATTTTGAAAGTAATTCTTACCTCATTGTGAAAATAAGTAACTTCAACTTTTGCAAATAAAAGAAATTATTTTATTTTTAAGCTAACCTATTTACTTATAAGTGGACATTTAATCTTAGCCAAACATGCTAGATTAACTAGTGCTTACAGTGGTATCAAGTTTCCAACCACTAGTTGCTGCTGCGACTTCCATGCCGATATAACCACCACCAACAACCACGACTTTTTTTGCTTTCTCCTGAAAGGGGGAACATTAATAAATAAATATATCAAGAAAGTAATTACACTCCATTCAAAGAATTATATGAACTGTAATTACCAATGAGGATATCAGTGAATCAGCATCTGCAACATCCCGGATATAGTGAACACCAGGTAAGTTTCCTCCAATTTTATCTGGAAATCTGGAGTCAAGAAAAAATAATTTTTTTTTTTTTTATTTTTCATGTGAGATTAATTGGAACCCATCAACAAAGAAAATATATGGGTCTGATACAAACATTAACATGATATTTTTAGAGTCCCAAGATTCTGAATTACAAATTGGTTTCAGACCAAAACAATAGAACCAGGAAGTAAATTAAGATGATATATGGGATGAAGAGGGACATACAGGAAATAATAACATGGAATATTCTATCCACCATCTTGCCACTTTAAAAGAATTGAACTAAATGTTGGATGAATTCGAGAGGGTTTTTCCAGAAAGTTTGGTAATAAGCATATCACAGAAACTATCTTAGGATGGATATAGAGCTATTTAGAATCACAGAAATCATATAAAGACCTGGAGGCTGAACATCCAGTAGCAATAATGAGGGATCCATATTTGAGCAGTTTTCCAGAATTTGTTTTCAATGTTTGCTTTTCAATATCAACATTGACTACTGGATCTTCGTACAACATCTGTGCAAAAATGATGAGCATAATTATCATAAGCGCTACCAAGGTGTCAACGTAAAGCCAATCATCATCGAAACATTGCCAAGCTAAACATTTAAACAGTCGGATTGATATGGACATAGTTACAGCTGCTTTTAGACATATTTCCGGCAAGCTATACATTTTTAGTAAATAAGTCTCCCCTACATCATAAAATAAAGTGGAGTGAGCGTAGTTAATATATTAACAGCTTAAGTAGAGGCAGAAAATCCACATTTCTGGGCACCATAAACTATATTAAAGGTTATTACCTATTATCAATTAATTCATTGATTAAGTTAGTCCAAGCATCGGATCATCATATAGTAGTTCTATCAGATGGGGCTTTTTAAGTCAACTGAAGAAATCAATCCAAATGAACATGGACTTTCTAAGGATTCAAATGATCAGCAGAGCACTGAAGCCTGAAATAGGTTTCCAAAACAAACTTGGCTTATTGAATATTTCACAAGTTATGGATCCAGATTCTAAACACCACGTCACCAAACAAATTGCAGTCTACATAATATGGCACACTCAAGGCAAAAAGAAATTTCATAACTAAAACTCAACTCTTAGTTTATTGCCAGATTAAAATTTAGAGAAAATCAATCATTTCATTACAATCCAATCTATTTAGATGGTATTCTGCCAGCCAAGCATGTCATATAGAAGTAATGCTGCCAGAAAATCATTAGACATATTGAAAAATAAGAAAATGAGGAAAAGGAATTACCTCTATTCCTTGGTCCTTGTACCAGTCAGGAGTTTGCCTTTCTCCACCTGAGCCAACGCAAGTATGGAAACCCTAAAACAACATAGATTTAATTACAATTACCAATATATGAAGAAAGAATAATGCTATGTAGAACCAGCCTATGTGTCTTTAACTGATGAGTCATTTTAAATGAGACTCATGTCAGTTAATGATATTTGAATGTTACCTATTCTAGTAACACCAATGGGTATAGTAATTGAAAGGCAGACTTGATCGAGTTAGAAACGTAAAGGTTAATGTCACAAAACCCCCCGAGAACCCAATAAAATCTAGTCAAGGTAAGTTCAAATCAGAAATCAAGCTGCACCCACCGGCAATCGAGCTGGCTTCTTATCCAAAGGGAACAAATAAGCTTTTGTCAACGCTGGACGCTCATACGGTGCGTATGCCTGCATTCATACAAAATATATTATTCAAAATCCAAAAAGAATCACAAAACAAAAATGTAAAGTGATAAATTAATTAATCATTATCTGAAGACAAATTAACAATCACTAGCCATATATTTTTGATCACCCTGATTCCAGATATGATAAAAGACTTCGTCCCCATAGCACAGCCCTTAGAGTTACGGGCACACATAGACGAGCACGGATGTTTTACAGCATATCATTAATCATAGATATTCTTCATATTAGCCATCTCCCATTGGTCAATGTCAAAAATGGTCATGATTATTATTATTATTGTTGGTTTAAAATGCCTATTTTATAGGTCAAAAGACATACTTATTCATATTATAAGTGGATATGGGTCAAAATGGACGAGCTTTGAGTGCATTGCAGATTGATTCATTAAGTTTAGTCTTTTCGATGACTCGAAAAGCTCAACTAGCATGACAAGTTCGGAGAGTGGAGTAGGCTAAAGATGATCTACTTTAAATTGTTCTTTCCATTTTCTTCCAAATACAACCTCTCTCCAACCCTCTTTGTCTAAATCCACACTACAAACCCATCCCCACTCTTCACCTCTACCGGGAGAGAAAAAAATAAGAGAATACCGTAATGACGGGATAATGACTGAAATATCCGTTCTTCTTAAAAAATTTCCTATTACTATCAGTCAAATAAGACCATATATGTTATGTAAATCAAACTAAAGAAAATATGATTACCTCTTTGGAGACAATGCAAAGCTTTCCACTGGCCATTCCATGCTCTACAAAAGTCCGAGCTGCATATCCCGCTGCATTCCCACCTCCTACTATCACAAACCTGCAATCACCCATATTTAAATTCATAGAAACAAAAACGAAATATACAAAAATGATTAAAGAGTGACACGGCCAATTCTTCCAAAAGCAAATTGCAATCAAATCCTTAATCACCCATGATAAGACTCGGGAATCCACTCCAAAGATTGTTCATTCCGCACCCCGCATAAATAAATTTGAGAACTTACTCCCGATTTTCATTGGCGAAAGAGGAAGCAGAGACAGTGAAGCATCTACGGAAGCTTCTGGAAGGAAATGAACAAGAACCCTGATGAATTCGATTCAAGGGAGCTGACTGTGGACACCACAGTGAAAGCCCATGCTTCAATGAAAGTGCGTTTGATATGCTCGCCATTATCAATCTACGAACTGTACCTTTAACAAGAAGAGTTAGAAGAATGAATTCACAACGAGTTTCTAGAAAGTGAGACTTTAGAAAGCGAAGATTGGACCTGATGAAGACATTGGGATCAAGAGGTGTGATGATCTTTATATTTATTTTTCAAAATAATGTGAAAGCAGTAAAAAAATTTCTGGAATTTGTTTATTCAATGATGGGCTGGCTCTTATGAAGGTTGAAGAGTCACGGAGTTAAGAGTTAGACACGTTCTCTCTCTTCACTCTCTCTATATATGTGTACGTGTATGTCGATTGATTGAGTGGAAGGGGGCACGAGAGTGTTTTGGGAGAGTGACAAAACGCAAAGCTGCTACATGTAAGTTTGACATTCATCACGTCTCAAAATCAAGATTTTTAATTTGAATTATACGTTTTCAATTCAAGGATAAAACTACGGTGGTACAGATTTGACATAATTGAATGTGACAGTAAATGATTGAATATAAAAATTGATTTTTTTTAAAACTGTCAAATAATAAAATGTCACGTGATATTATGTCGTACTTTAAGTCGACCTTAATGTTCATATGGTATGATTGTCAAATCAATGTCTATGATTTTGACGCATCAAAGAATGTCAAACTAGTTGTACAAAGAAATGTACAACTAGCTAAATTAGTCCACCATTTGAGGCCTTTACAATTATCTTGGGGTTAGCAATGGGCTACCATAACGTGTGGGATTGTGCCATATATAATAGCATACGTTGCCATTTTATTTCTTTCTTCACTTTTCTCGGAGTTAAATATTTCATTAGTTAGTGTCATTTATAAAGTCATCACATTTTATTCATTGAACTTTAAAATGTTTGCCATTAATATTAAACTTTAAAACATTGCACTCCATCATTCACTCATCATATTTTATTAGTCACTCGACTTTTGAAATACTTTTGAGTCGTCACTAAAATTTAACATTTGCACTTCAGCACTCACTCACAATATTCCATTAATGACTGAACTTATATTTCCGTCATGTTTTACACAGTGAACTTTAAAATCTTTCGAATTGTTACTAAACTTTACTTATTGAATCCAACTGTTCACGAAAATATTTGTTAATGAATCAAGTTTTAATTTCCAACAGAAACAACTGAAGACATTTACATGTTCATAATCACTAAATTATATTACACTGAGCAAAATTTTTGATTTTTTATTCATTTATACAGTGTTAAGTTAGCCGAATGTTGGATTTATGGATCCTAAATCAGTATCGTATGATGATGTGATCATCATGTCGTCGAAGTAAGCATTGTTGTAGATCCGCTCATTCAGTGCATTATTTGTCGAAGTTCTTTTTTCTGAATACCTCTTTCAGTAAAGAACATTACTGTGTCAATATCTTACTATTCTCCTGCCTTTAATTAATTGTTAATTACATATTAATTATTTTTAATTCACTAAATTTATTATTATACTTCTAGAAAACTTAGGTTCTAATTCTTTTACAAATTTGTTTTTAAAAAAAAAAGCTAATTAAGCGGTAGAAGTTAGATGGATTAAGAATATCTGTAGCATGTACATAGTGTTCACGAAAATATTTGTAAATCATCGCAAGTGTACGGTTCGTTAACAAGTAATAAAGTGGAATTGAAAATTCAGGATATCGTTCCCACAGAGATTGGACTAATTTGATTCTAATTACCAAACCTTAACCGAATCTATAAAATTGGATGATTTCAATGACTAATGACTGAACTCTAACTACTTTGCAAATCAAATTTAAGTTAATACTAAATGCAATTGAACACTTTAATGCAAATTATATTTTTCTTGTGAATAATAAAAGAGTACTAGGATCACGAATCCCCATGCAATGTTCGCCTTTAAATCTAGTTCTACAATATCGACAACATGTTTGATAATTTGAAAAATCAATGATCCTAATATGTCCAACAATCTCTCTCGAGTAATGCTAAACCTATTCCTGTAAACCACCCGACTATATCTCTATGACGAATGTAATTCACAAAAATGCATGTATTATTAATTTGAAAAATCAATGATCCTAACCTAGCCAACGATCTCTCTCGAGAATTATTGGACCTATTCATGTAAATCACCTGACCATATCTGTATGACGAATGTAAATTCACAAGAATGCACGTATTTTTATGATCACTTAAAGATTTACGCAAATCATAGAGGTATATCTCTATCCCCTATCGGACCTTACGATGATTAATACCTCGTCAAGTCTATTTCCCTTCTCTTGAATGCATGAAATAGACCACCACACTCACACAATCACATGCATAATAATTGTGGAAACAAAATAAGTGAATAAAAGTCATTCAAATCTCAAAACATGTTTTAATTGTCAATAATTGTAAAATCAAAATCCAAAGTCTACATAGCAAGGTTCATCGATC
>CAIGRO010003075.1:3966-18828 GCA_903798355.1 Fraxinus baroniana
CCCCCCCCCCCCCCCCACACACACACACTCTCTTATTACATTGTTTTAAAAATTTTACATTTTTATAATCTCAAATTCGTAATGGGTCTTAATTCTCCATGAACGGGAGCTTGTCTCGCTCCAGACAAGATTTGGTTTTGGCGGCAGAATTGAAAGCTAATGTCCTCTTCCAAGCTTTATTTCGCATCTTTAAAACGTTGGGAGTTCATTTGGAGATTCTGCAAGCGACTTTCATGTTTCCTATCTCCCTAGGTTCAAATATTTGTATCATATTCCAGGCATGTAAAACTGAACGTTTGACGATGTTACTGGAAATTGTCACTTAACAACTGTGAATTTATATATGTGAAAATTCGTATACACCTCTCTCTATGCATACACATGAACACAGTATAAATCTTTTGTTATCCTTTTGAATTTGCCAATTTTTTGAAATGAATTGTCTATGATATTTATCGTCTTATTTCATCCTATTAATAGAAGGATGGTTCATGTCAAACATGTCAAGCCTGTGGGAGAGATGACAATCTTTTGAGCTGTGAAACATGTTCTTATGCCTACCATCCCAAGTGTTTACTCCCACCACTGAAAGCTCCTTTTCCTAATGACTGGAGATGCCCTGAATGTGTATGCTCCTGTAATTCTCCTAGTATATATCTAATGGAAACAGTGATAATGTGTTTTCTCATCTTGATTTATAATATATGTTCACAGGTTAGCCCTCTTAATGATATTGAAAAAATACTCGACTGTGAGAGGCGTCCTACAGCTGCAGAGGATGGTGATGCTTCCAAATTGGGCTCCAAGCAAGTTTTTGTGAAACAATATCTAGTGAAATGGAAGGGATTGTCCTACCTCCACTGCACATGGTAGTTTATTCATTATCATTTTTCTTGGATATATTTTCTGAAGAAGTGGTTCTCTTTTTATTTGAAGGCATTTTAGTTTTACTCCTGTTGTTTTTTGGCTCATTGGGAATAATCAACTTTTTGGAATTTAATATTGATTGCAATTTAGTTTTTTGGTAATTATAGAACTTTTGATAGTATACTTTATATAATTTAATTTCAATTTTTTTTCTTCAGACAAAATAGTCAATTTGATTTCAATGTAGATGTGTAGCTACAATATTGAGATGGAGGGAGGGAGTGATTGTTTCATTTTACAAGTTTAAAGTTTGTCGCTCTTATTCTTGATTTTGATGTTGATAATTTGTAAACTTCGTCTTTGACACCTTTAAAACTCTAATGCACCAGTATTGGTTTCCTTAATAATGTTGCAGGGTGCCAGAGAAGGAATTCGTTAAGGCATACAAGACAAATCCCCGTTTAAAAACAAAAGTTAACAACTTTAACCGTCAATTTTCCTCCATAAATAATTCTGAGGATGAGCATGTTGCAATACGCCTGGAGTGGACCACTGTTGATCGAATCCTCGCTTGCAGGTATAGCTCAACTGTTTGATAATCAGATATTTTTTCCTGAGTAGATTTTGAAATTTTTTAACTTCAGACGATATAACATATATTTTTCCATTTATGATCATTAAGTTGGTTAAGTCATTTATCACTGCCAAGAATCTGAATAATTTTGAAACCTTTAGTTGTTTCTCTGAAGTTTTTATTTTGGGTTTAGGCTGACCTTCGTTTAACCAGGAGGTGTAAATTCTAGTATTGAACTGGAAAGTTATTTTCTTAAACATGTTCTGTGGTATATGCTCGTGGTGGCATAGGAGATGTGCATCTGATTTTTTTATTTTTTAATACCACCAGTGTCCTTATATCATTAATCTTTTCTTCCGAGTTATTTTTCCGGGAGAATTGGTGTGTGTGATGGTTCATTGTGGACAGGTATAGGGAGTTTAAATGTGAAAGAGTTATTGAGGAAACTCTAGACTCTAATGTGCGGGCAGATTAGTTTTTCTTAATGTTTGGTAAATAACAGACATGGATTTAATTAAAGTTTTCTTTTGATGTTTTTTGATTTTAGCTGCTTAGGCATACTAGTTGTCTTGTAGCTTATAATTAAGCTGTACTCTTTCAAAGGACAATTATTCATTTGCCTCGTTCCTGTGTATTTTAGTTTTAAAACAATTAAATAGGCGATACTGCTTTGACTAGCACAAAGTGATTTGTGCAACATTTTGTTGGACCAACGTATCATTTTTCATTTTCTTTCTCCATTTTAGCAGCTCCTTGCATTTATAATTTATCTTTTGGTTCATAAATCTGCTTTTAATTTTTTTTGTAATAATAAGAGGGTGTTTGGTAGAGATTAAAATCAGATAAAAATTGAAAATATAGTCGTTATTGTTGACTTTTATTAGTCGGGTGGGATCCAATAACGCTCATATTTTCAATTTTAATTGGATTTTAAGCCGTACCAAACAGGCTCTAAGTTATTAATTTTGATCTACTGTCGAGTGTTTAATATTGCGGTACTTGACAGGGGAGTGGAAGGGGAAAAAGAATATCTTGTGAAGTGGAAGGAGCTTCCATATGATGAATGCTACTGGGAGTTGGAGTCAGACATTGCATCCTTCGAGAAAGAGATCGATAGATTTAAGAAAACTCAGTCTCGATCTGGTAAAATAGCTAATGCAAAGCAGAAGAGCAGCCTCAATGATGCCACAGACTCAAAGAAGAAACTGAAAGAGTTTCAACAATACGACCGCAGCCCTGATTTTGTTTCTGGAGGTACGCATGCTTTTTGCTAATGTGGATATTTATTGAGTTAGTATAAATGATCTCATTAATAATTTGGTTCAAATGAAGGTTCATTGCATCCATATCAGCTTGAAGGGTTGAACTTCCTACGTTTTGCTTGGTCCAAACAAACTCACGTTATACTTGCAGATGAGATGGGACTTGGTAGGCTATTTAGTGCCTTTTACAATCTTTTTCCTCCTTACTCCTTCCTCCCATCTCTTAGTCTCACTTTGAGGCCAAGTTTTTGTATCTCAAATAATATCAGTCTTTCCGATAAATTTTTGTGATTGCAGGCAAAACAATACAAAGTATTGCCTTTTTGGCATCCCTGTTTGAGGAAAGTATCTCTCCTCATCTTGTAGTCGCTCCACTTTCAACTTTGAGGAACTGGGAGCGTGAATTTTCCATTTGGGCTCCTCAAATGAATGTTGTAAGTATGTAGGACGGTTAAGATGATTTAGAGTGTGTTTGGTGCACATTAAAATGAGAGAATGCATTGTTTTGAAGTGATGTGATGAGAAGTATGTGGTTGAAAAAGAGGGAAAAGTTATTGATGTGATGAAAAATATTATTTTATTGAAGAATGTGTGGTTGAAAATGAGTAAAAGAATGAGAATGAAAAAAATAATGTGGGTCAAACAGGGGCTAAATCAACAACATAACGCTCCAAAATTTCCATTAATTGAAAAAGAGGGAAAAGTTATTGATGTGATGAAAAATATTATTTTATTGAAAAATGTGTGGTTGAAAATGAGTAGAAGAATGAGAATGAAAAAAATAATGTGGGACAAACGGGGGCTTAAACATTAGCTCATAAGTGTACTCAGCAAGAGTTAACTGTTGCAGGTGATGTATGTTGGCTCTGCCCAAGCTCGTGGTATGATCAGGGAATATGAATTCTACTATCCTAAAAATCAGAAAAAGAGTAAGAAGAAGAAATCCAGTCAAGCTGTTAGCGACAGCAAACAAGATAGAATAAAATTTGATGTCCTCCTGACATCATATGAAATGATTAATATGGATTCAGCATCACTGAAACCTATCAAGTGGGAGTGCATGGTAACAATCTCTATCCCCTCTATGGTTTTTTGTTTGTTTATTTATTTATTTATTTTTTTTGTGAGTGTATGCATTGTATGCCTCCTGAGAAGTTATGTGACATCTATATATAGATAGTTGATGAAGGCCATCGTCTTAAGAACAAGGATTCGAAGTTGTTTTCTTCGTTGAAGCAGTACTCTACCAGACACCGTGTACTCTTGACTGGAACTCCACTTCAGGTTTGTTGAAATCTATGCAAGGCCTCAGTTTTCTGTTGTTTTCCATTTAGATTGAAATTAATTGGAATGTTGTTGATTGAAGAAAAACTATTGACTTAAACAGAGGCACATTATTATTGCTTATTATTGCTTGCAATGACCCACATTTCACTGTTACAATTGTAGTGAGAGTGAGATTTTAGTTTTTTTTTCAATACCGTTGGGAAAGAATTTTTTTTCCCAATTTCGTGTTGCAGTTTTGTTATGCCTCGGGATCAGCTTAAAAGAACTAAGAATGTTTCTGTACTTGTCTTATGCTGAGAAAAAGTTATGCACAGCCTATTGATTCAGGATTAATAATAAAGATTTTTGTTTTCTAGATATAAGGGGTTTTGAAGTGGTTTGATCTAAAGTTCTAGCCTAAAGTTCATGGGTACCCTTTTGAACTGCAAAAGTTCTTATATACCAACTTAGAGCATCTTCAAGAGGCTCTTTAGAAGTGAAATGTTTTTAGAGTCAAAACTTTAAAATTATGCCAAGAGATTCTTCAAATTAACATTTTAAGAGTTTGACTCTCCAAATTGAAGAGCGAAACCCACTCTCTATAATTAAATGCGTTCAAGATATTTCAATTCTCAATGCTTCATTTATTAATCCCGTATATACAAAGAAAACGGAGAAAATAATATAATAATATGGAGGGAAGTTGGTGAAAATAAAAGATAAGGAAAGATAATAAATATATATTAGGAGTAGTAACATTAAGTGTTAAAAAGATAAAGAGGCTATTGGAGTATTTAAATTTTTTGACTCTTTAAATTTGTAGATGCTATCTAATTTGTAAAATATGCTCTATAAGAATAGAGTCTTGGAGATGCTCTTAGCTTCTTAGAACAGTAATTGTCAATCAAAATGGGGTACAATGTTGTGAATGAAATTTACATGAGAGTTAGGTAGTCTTTCTTGCTATCTATAGTGTTCATTGTTTATGAAATTGAATTACATTACTGGAAGTTTGTTAATTATAACCTCCGACAGAAGCTCAAATCACCAATAAAAAGTGGTTTAATTATTTTTACTTATTCTTTTTAATTTGGTAAAATCAGTTATTGTCTGATACAAGTGACAAGTCGACTGTAAAGCTTCCTTTGATGTTGCTTTTCAGTAACGACCTTATTCAGATCCATTTTTTTCCCCATTACAATGATTTAAATCCTTGATTCACTGCTCTTTTCTATCACCTTTCCAGATGTACTACTGTAACATATTGTTTGCAAGTATCATATCGCTAGTAAAATTTTGATGATCAATGATGATGTTAGTTTTATTTTTCTCCTAGACGACTTCCCCATCCATGTTATTTTGGTATAACCTTTAATGGAAGTTCCTTTTAGTGCACACAGCCGACTACATGTACTAATTTGTCACCTTCAACTTTTGTTCTTTACTGGTCAACAACAACTGTTTTATTCATTTCAGAACAATCTGGATGAACTTTTCATGCTTATGCATTTCCTTGATGCTGGAAAGGTCAGTCCTTTGCAACTGTTTATGTGCTACTATATTTAAAACGTCTTTGAAATAAAACCAGTAAGGAGCTGGCTGCCAATTTTGGCAATATATTCAGGTGATGACAGTCCTTAGTTTTTTTATATATCCTTTGCAGTTTGCAAGTTTAGAGGAATTCCAGGAGGAGTTCAAGGATATCAATCAAGAGGAACAGATATCCAGACTACATAAAATGTTGGCACCTCATCTCCTTAGAAGTATGAATCTGAAATCGTGCTTTAGACTGCGCAGTTCAAATTTTTTGAGTGGTGACATTTTATCTTTTATCATTTGGATTTTAGTTGTCACTTCAGTTGGGGAGCATGAGTCATGCAGCATTTACACTATGCTGTACTTTAAGAGAATAATATTTTAATTAAGAGAACCTCTTCGCACCGAAGTTTATGCCTCTTCGCACCAAATTTTATGATTGGAATTTGAAATGCACTATACCATTTGTAAATTTTGTGGTTGATCACACTCCATCATTCAAGTTCTGCTCTGTTTGAATTCTTGTCCGGACATGATAATCTAGCTAAAACTCTAAAAGCACAGCTTTTGTGCTGGAATAGTGTAATGATCATTTATTTTCTCATCCTGATTGTAACTCACTGTCTATTAAACCTACCTACTCCTGGACCTTATCTCCCTGCCCAAGATCCTGTCCGCTTGCAGTTAATTCTCTTTCGTCGATGCTCCACTCCTTTATCTATGTTCCCCGCATTTCCTGGCCATGTGCCCCATCTGCACTAGCAATTAATTCTCTGATTCCAAAACATCCACCTTTCTTCAGCTTACTGCTTTATGCAATCTCTCTAGTATGATTTGTTCTGTTGGTTAGATTGCTCCCACGAAGCTAGTTGCTCTTAGACAATTGGAAACGTGATTGTTATATTCCCTAGTCAGGTATGGCAAAAAAACTTGACAAACTCGATACCCACGGGCCCCACCCCGTACGGGGCAGGGATTACCCGCTTAATCGGGTATTCGGATCGGAGACAGGGCGGGTAAATTTGCCCTAGGGCGGGTACTGGTAACGGGTGTCCCGTCCCGTTTAATTTTTTTTTTTTTAGAATTCAATATTTTAAATGGAAAATTTCACGAAATTTCGTTAGTTCTAATAGAAAATGACAACTAAGATTATCTAAAAAAATGACAAACAATAAAAGTCTTAATTTAACAAATATATTTGAATAATTTAACTTTTAAAAATAAAGAAAAAATTAAAAAAAATATTCTTGTCTCAAATGAATGGGGGCAATAAAATGAATTATCAAAAACTAAAAACAAAATAAACGGGGCAAGGGCCTCGCCCTGCCTTGCCTTAAAAGGCTAACGGGGGCGGGGGCGGGGGCGGGACCCTGACCCTCCATCCATATTGCCTACTTCTACCTTGAATATATTAGCTGCTCGAGCTGGATCTACTGTTAGATTGTCCGTCTACTGAGACTCTTGATGAACTATAGACATCTAAGCTTATGTTAGACATCCAAAGCTTGTGATATTTTTCATGGCTTAAAAAGGTGAAATTGAGACTAGACTCAATTTGAGGCGCTCAAAAATCGCTCGGAAGTGCAAACATATATTGGGTTTAATGAGGCTTACGTGTTTATTCACTAAGGCATAAGCCTCAATGCGCACGTCTCAAACAATGAGAGGCATGCACGGCTCTTTAATCACCTGTGCCCCACTTTTTATTTAAACCTAACAAATTTCATTGTCCAGATTTGGAAATCCGCTAATTTCTTTAATAATTTATTAATCAGCCATAAATCAGCTTTGGATCTGTGGAATTCCACTGTATATTAGAACATACCTTATTTCTTTGATTGTTTATTAATCATCCATAAATAAAATTAAATTATAAGTCCAAACACTAACCAAAACACAACACACAACATGTATCCAAAGCCCGCGCGGCAACATCCCACCAGCGACAACGACATTGATTTATTTTTGTATTTTGTTTGAGTTGCGACTTTATTGATTTATTTTGTGTTTGTTTGCATTAATACTTTTAACTTGTTCTATTGTTTTGGAACTTTAAGGTTTGATTACTGTTTATTACATGCTTATTTATATATATATATTTTTTGACTTTCTTTTTTGGTTCACGGTGAGACTTACTCCTTTCCTCACAAAGAAAAAACGCTTTAGTATCCGATTTGACCTTTTTAAACACTCTTATAGGCTGAAGACAAGATTTAAATTAAGAAAAAAACAGTTTAAATTTTTAGATCAAGTGGTTCAACATTATTCTTGATATTTTCTTACTGTATTAGTCACTTTGAATGTGCATAAAGGGTATGGTTGAAGACTGAATTTTCTCTTTGAATTGCAGGATTGAAGAAGGACGTCATGAAAGAACTACCTCCTAAAAAGGAACTTATCCTGCGTGTCGAATTAAGTAGCAAACAGAAAGAATATTACAAAGCAATTTTGACTCGTAACTATCAGATACTGACTCGCAAAGGTGGTGCCCAGGTGAGTCACCAATAATTGGCATATAATTTCCTTTTATGTAATTATACAACTGTGTCACCTTACTATGTAGAAACATGTAACATGGTCTACTTTCTTGATTCCTAGATTTCTCTCATAAATGTGGTCATGGAACTGCGCAAGCTCTGTTGTCACCCTTTTATGCTGGAAGGTGTTGAGCCCGAAGATGCAAATGAGTTTAACAAGTAATATTATGCATTTGACTTTGAACTTCTGTTCTTTCTTATCCATTGACTAAAAGTTGATTAGATGTCTATTTAAAACTATGAACCTTTGTGGTAATTACTAGGATGATTGGCAAAGTAATGTGCAGAACCTTGAGTTTTATTCTGATAAAGCTGATATTAATATGGACAGTTTTGCCTTCTGTGTCACTATAATAATCAAAGTATTCTTGATCATTTGTTTGACAGACAACTGTTGGACTCCTCGGGAAAATTGCAACTGTTAGATAAGATGATGGTCAAACTTAAAGAGCAAGGCCACAGAGTTCTGATATATACACAATTTCAGCATATGTTGGACTTATTAGAAGACTACTGTAACCATAAGGTACAGATAAATGTATTTACTTTATGAGAAATGGATATCAGAAATTTTTGCTGATGTTCTGTTTGTTATATTTGTCAGAAATGGCAATATGAGAGGATTGATGGAAAAGTTGGTGGATCAGAAAGACAAATTCGAATAGATAGGTTTAATGCAAAGAATTCATCCAGATTCTGTTTTCTGCTGTCAACTAGAGCTGGGGGTTTAGGAATAAACCTTGCCACTGCTGACACAGTAATTATATATGACAGGTAAAAAATGTGTAATTTAGGATTTAGGCCTTCTTGTCTTCTTATCAGTAATTCTTAGAGTTCTTTATTGAGAAAAAAGAGTACAAATGCAGAAATTTCTGCATTTTCCCGTAGGATTTTTCCATGCACGATATCTGTGTGAGAGGGTTTGCGAACTCTTAAAAAGGGTATGTGGAATCGTCAATTGTGATGACCAAAATAGTGCTTTTGAATGATAAATGCGCACCTCAATTAAGTTAATGTGTCAATTATTATTCTCTAACGCGTGCGTGGTTGTGTGTCATTTGTCATCTTATCTGTCCAATTACCATTTTTTCTGCAGTGATTGGAATCCCCACGCTGATTTACAGGCTATGGCCAGAGCTCATCGACTTGGGCAGACAAATAAGGTTAAAACACCCCCTCAATAATTGGAGAGAAGACTCTTCGTGTTGGCTGCTTGGTTAGTGTGGTCTTATTCCTTTGTTTCATGCAGGTAATGATTTTCAGACTTGTAACACGAGGAACCATTGAAGAAAGGATGATGCAGATGACTAAGAAGAAAATGGTTTTGGAACACCTCGTTGTTGGGAGGCTCAAGGCACAAAACATTAATCAGGTATGGATGTTTCAGGCTGAAGGTAACAGTACTTTTTATTCGTCTATATATGGAAAATTATGGTAGAAGAAAACATTTCTTCAGAACAATTATCTCGTCATCCTGACTTTTAACAATCTCTGCCTAAATGCTATACTCGTCATGTCTTGCAATGTTATTGTTCTCTTTAAAGGCATTGTATGGATAATTTGTGTCCATAAGTGAATGTTCAGGGTTTTAGCCATAGATTTTTTAGTATGGAGTATCCCTCTTTGTATCTTTGATGTAATTCAAAACTAAATTTCTTTAAGTCCCTTTCTGTTGTGCATGAAGTAAATATTACCTGATCACTAATAGTTTCGTTTATTGCTGAAATGTTCTGATATTAATGCAGGAAGAACTGGATGACATCATAAGGTATGGCTCAAAGGAGTTATTTGCTGATGATAATGACGAGTCAGGAAAATCCCGACAAATTCACTATGATGATACTGCAATTGATAGGTAAATTATTTTCCTTCTCTAATATCCAATTTGATTGTAGTCAAATATTTCTTTACTAGATTTTCATGTTAGATTACTCAACCGAGAACAAGTTGGAGATGAGGAGGCTACATTGGACGATGAAGAAGAGGATGGATTTTTGAAGGCCTTCAAGGTTTATAATTTTCTAGACATCATGCGTAATTTGGAGAGCTGAATTTCTATGCATTTGATTTTTTTTTTATTGATGGGAGTTAATTTACTTACCAAATAAAGGTGTTGTCTTTCTTTTGTTGTCCTTGTATATTTAGGTGAAATTTCATCTTCCATTTTCATTTCCTATTCACTTTACCTACTAGATGACCGGTTATGGTTTGGTTCTAAATTTCGGAATCTTGCTATCAGATAAAAAATAATGGATACAACAGATGATCTTTCAGTTTACTTCCCATTGAGAAAAAATCTCGTTCATTTAATTGCAGCTCTGGGCTAGATTTCATGCTCATATTCAAATCTCACTATAAACATACTTGCATACAAAAAAATAAAATTAGTTATATTTGGTTAAGAGTTAAAAATTAGTTGTATTTTCTTTTTAAAATTACTTGAAATTCAACTACATGGTTCATCATATATGTTTGATTTTTAATTAAATTATATAAAAATATGTAAGCATATTAGCAGAAAATTAGAAATATGAGCAAAAAATCATAGATTATGTGGATCTATTGGAATAAATGAATAAATATGTCCATTATCCAAGATTACTAATGGTTCTTTTTTCATCAAAACAAGCCCGTGAGCGCCCTAACTGTTCAACTGTAGATCATTGCCTTCTAGCCACTGTTTTGACCTTTGGTTCTTGTATTTAATGGTCAAGGTGGCCTAGTTATGCCAATTTCTGGATCTAGTCCTGATTAAGTCTCCTGGCTGATTGACCTGTTCTAATATGAGAATGCATTTCTGCTTCAAATTCTTTACCATGGATTTAACATCTGACCACAAATTGTTCTATAATTTTACTCTTGGTGCAAATACAAATGAAAATGTAATAGCTGGCAAGCAGTGGGACCTTTTTAGTTCATAAATTTGTTTTTTTGCACCTTCGTGCTTGAAACAGACGAATGAATTTGTATCAAAGACACAACATTTCCTATAATCATTTGACAGGTTTACATTTTTTATTTTGTGCTTCTGTTCTAGGCTTTCTCATCTTCAATGATGAAGACTTATAATAACTGAGAACTGAAGTAAGCTCATTCTGTTTTCTTCATTTGGGTGTCCAAAATGTTTGCTTGTATAGAGATTCTTCCCATTAGCTTTCAGTTTTTATGACTTTTGCAGAGACCTGCCCTTTATTTCTATTTAGGAGTGTGTTTGGGAGGGATTTTAATCAAAATTCTAGCCGTTATAGTCAACTTGTGGACCCCACCTGTGAGAGGGAAAGTCAAAAATTTTGGTTGATTTGATAGTTAACGGCTAGAATTTTGATTAAAATCTGGATTAAAATCCCTCCCAAACAACCTCTAGATACCAAACCACGGGCTTTTACACTTGTATCTTATGCTGGCTTCATCTAATCAATGCACAATCAACTTCTGTCTGTCACACTAGTAGTAGCGGACCATTATGAATCCCATTTACGGAAAATGCGGTCAGTTCTTCATTGCATCCATTTGGATTTTTTATCACCCCATAAACCATTTTCATTAGTGACCCATGGATCTTTTAATAACTTTAAGAAGTTGTTTTGTATGTGTTGATTATGGGATCCTAATTTTTCTGGAAAGAAGCTCAGCTGAAGTGAATTCCTCAGGTAGCAAATTTTGAGTATGTTGATGAAGCTGAAGTGGCAGCAGAAGAGGAAGCATCCGTTGCACCAACGGAGAGTAAAGCCTCAACAAACAATTCTGAGAGAGCAAGCTACTGGGAGGAATTGTTACGAGACAAATATGAAGTGCAGAAAGTTGAAGAATTTAATGCTATGGGAAAGGGAAAGAGAAGCCGTAAACAGGTATTGTTTTCCTGAGATATTTATTATTGGTTACTTGAGTTCCTAATCTAGATGGAATATTTAATTTGAAGGTTGAAGTAGCTTATTTTCTAATATGCCTTTTCTTGGAGAGCTTTATTATTCTCATAATTACAGGGATAATATTCTTAAATAGAAGTCTCTGGTTCATGCATTGTCTTTTACCATTTCAAATCGATCATAGAGCTTATGGAGTGAAAGGTGACTTCAGAAATTCAGAAGTGCTGCCAATTTGAATTCCTCGTTAAAATTAAATTATAAACAGTAGTAAGTTGAGGATCTGCGTGGTACATGGTCATTTGAAGACTCCACGAATATTGAAGACTTAACGAGAGCTCATAGATATTTAAAGGCTGGAAAAATTAGGATTAAACATTTATTTAGATTCTGAACTTTTAGTACTACAATTACTAGTTTTAAGCCACTAGAGGTTTGTAGGAGCATATGATCAATATAGAGAAGCAGGTGGGCTTGTCTATGGGCTATGAAACTAAAAGATGACCTGTGGTTAAGGAGAAGAGAATCAAGGGCGAGGAAGAAGCTTGGAAATTTACCTGGTGTGGGTGAAAGAGCTCAGTTCCTGACAAAAAAAGACTGCGGTTAGCGAGAGAGTTTGTAGATCTTTGTGTAGGGCTATAGTTCCACAATTATGGAGTTGAGAAGCACAGGGGATACTTTGATTTTTTGATCTTGTGAAATGTACTTTACAAGAGAGGACTGTTGGCTCCATATGAAGACTGAATAACACAACTTGATCAAAATAAACCATGGACCATAACCTTACAAGTTTGATCAGTACTCAAAATTTTCACTTCAAAGATTAAATCAGAATTGATCTAAAGGAAAAGAAAGGCTTCATTTTGGGAATACTTGCAACCCCACTTGAACGCATGCCGCACTGAGTTCTTCTCTAGCAGCCATGAAATTTTCTACTCAGAAATAAAATTCCATCTCACCCTCTGTGTGAGCTAGCGTGCATGTTTTGCTCTAGTCTTTAAAGAAGGCTTTTATTCATGGAAATTGAATTTGATGGGTTGATTAAATTCTTCTTTTGGTGCACTTGAGACTTGTCAAGTTCCAGTGTCACTTTTCCTTGATCCTGATTATTATTCCACGTATTGAGTTTCTCGATGCACTAGTTATATTTTCTGTGTTTCATGAGAACTTTGGTGCACTGTAAAAAATGAGAAATACTTGAAAACTGAACCCAACATGAATTTCCAGATTAGGTTTTCTGTCATGGGTGTTAGCTCTCTTCACTGTTCATCTATTTATTTCATATCAATGTACATGCTATATACAGATGGTATCTGTTGAAGAAGATGACCTTGCTGGTATGGAAGATGCAAGTTCTGATGCGGAAGATGATAACTATGAAGCTGAGTTAACTGATGGCGAGACAGCTTCAACTGGAGCTGCAGCCGTGAGAAAACCTTACAGAAAGAGATTCCGTGGTACAGTTCTACAGACTGTTATCTATTTTGCTGATTAATTAGGTGAATTTCATAGTGTCGTCTGACTACTGCCTCATTTTCTCAATTTTTATCAGCGGACACTTCTGAACCACTTCCTTTGATGGAAGGTGAAGGGAAATCCTTTAGAGTACTTGGGTTTAATCAAAATCAAAGGGCTACATTTGTCCAAAATATGATGAGGTTGCATTTCTTGTTATTTTCATTACATTATGTTTCAATATCTTCTCTGTTTCATTATCCTTCTCATCTGTTCCTCTTCCCCCTTCTCTCTCTCTCTCTCTCTCTCTTGCACGCATGCACGCACGCACGCACGCACGCACGCACGCACCTATCATACATGAATGTATGTATGTATCTGTGTATATCTATGGTAATAAATCTAAAAGAACTCAATTGTTTTACAGGTTTGGGGTTGGGGAATATGACTGGGCAGAGTTCGTACCACGTCTAAAGCAGAAGAGTTACGAAGAGATCAGAGAGTAAGTGGTCTTATTCCTCTATACTATGCTACTTTTCACTTATATGCCAAAACAATTGGCGAGGGAATTTGATGCAACACAGTATATAGAAAGAGGATGATATACCATGCTGCATCATAATGTCTTTGCTAGAGTATTTAAACTGGCGTAGGCATTTTGTGCTCGTATTCTTTTTGACATGGCTCACATGCTTAAGCAGCAGTTAGCTACTGCGCGTGTTTGTTCTTTATTAAGTGAAGAGTCCAATACATCATACATCTCTGATATGCTGTGTTATTTCTGTTTGCTGGTTGTTCATGTAAACATATTTATGTGCACAATCAAAATTGGGTGTCTGATTACTCTAGTTTCGTTATCTGACAAACTTGATGTGGCTAATGGCTTCCTAAAATATGTACTCTGTTGGTCTAGTTGATATATTCTTCTTTTTGTTTACTTCTTTTTATACACTCTAATAAAAGCAGACCTCTCCTTTCGTTCTGTTTTGAGATTGGCTAGCACATTAAATTGATTTCATGATCAACCAAAAAATATAGGCTAACTAATTTTGCATTATTTTTTCTTATTTTGCAGCAAGTTCAACCTTCTATTTTCATCTTAAATCTAATTATAAAGAAAAAAGAATCTAATCTACACTTTCTGGACTTCACTTTTGGAACATGTCATATGATAGCATGCCAAAGGAAGTCTGAATGATCCATACATATCTTCTTAGACCCTGAAATTGAGTCTTCAGTGTAATGCACATCCTCCATATGTATCCTTGAGCTCGTTTGGATTAGTGACCTTGCAAGAGCAGACTTGAAGAGACAAGCATGTCTAACATCAACTTTTTGTTCTCACTGAAAGTCTTGAATTATACCTGCCAATTGTTTCTTGTGTGTAGATGAGCATAAATACGGTTTACTTCAACAGTTAAACAGTTCTTTGTGCTGAACAACAAAAATTATTTTCTCAGTTATGGAAGGCTTTTCTTGTCACACATAGCTGAAGACATAAC
>CAIGRO010003081.1:0-10857 GCA_903798355.1 Fraxinus baroniana
TGTGGTGTGGATCTTAACATTCTTCAAGCCCGAGCTTATAGCCTATGAAGTTAAACGGGCCACTGTTTTTCAGCATCGCCTAGGGGTTATTTGGGCATCACAAAAATACCCAACAACTTAAACTTTTAGATGATATGATCATTCAATATAGCATCATGCTATCATAATATTTTTATTAAAGGATAGGAGAGGCATTTTTTTTTTCATGGTTACATATAAAATTGAGAGAGTTTGCGATCTCGATTATAAACTTCTTATTCTCGACTTTTAGTGAATACCTGTAGCGACAAGTGAAGTAACTTTAACGTTGAGGGTGTTTGAGTGTGCATTTTTGCTTTAACTTTGTTCACATTAATCTTGAGTTTGCGATTAGTAACCAAAGTCCCGACAACAAATCTTGCTATGAGTCTTTGAACGTTAAAACTTGTCAAAAGTCCCGACTTCTAATCTCACCATGTTTCAAGCGTTCGAACGTTCAAACTATCGGTAATTCAATATAGTGCATAAAAGCTATGCATAGCAGTGCCATTATGATCAATACTTTAATTTATTTCTGACTTCAATTTTCAGGTAAGTCCCGGGGTCTGCAAATTTTCAAAATCATTGCCTTGTCCATGGTTATACCGGCCATCGCATGTTCATTTGTTATATCATGCTTCATGTGTCTGATGGACCGTCGACGTCGGGCCAATGCTGTAGCTCGAAATGCAGCCATAGCTACAGCTACAATAACACCACAATCTGCTGCAGTGGTAGCAGGCCTTGATGACTCTACCATTGAATCCTACACAAAAGTAGTTATCGGCGAAAGTCGACGCCTCCCGGGGCCTAATGGTGTCACTTGCCCAATATGCCTCGTGGATTACAATCCCAAGGATACACTTAGGTGCATACCTCAGTGTGAACATTGTTTCCATTCTGAGTGCATTGATGAATGGTTGAGGATGAACGGTTCGTGTCCAGTTTGCAGAAGTTCGCCTTCCCCTGCTCATCCTACTACTTGAAAGGGTATTTTTGTTATGTAGCACTGAACAACGTATGAAAAATTCAAAAAATGTTTTCAACTCTAGGAATTCCCCACTTTTTTTAAAAAAATAAACATCTTTTGTAAACCTTCATTCTTTTGTACATAATTTTATCTGATATTCTCAGTCGTCAACCATATGATTCTTGCTCTATATACGTGATATTTTTCAAGTCTCCCGGGCTATCAAAACCAGTATGAATTTTTTCTGAGCAAGCCTGGGGCCAAAGTAAGTGCTTCAGCCCGGATGGCATGGCTAATCCTAGTCGTGAATAGATTTGGGGGAAAATGTTAAATGTATAAAAGAAGGTGGGTAGGAGTTCTGGCCACCCACACAGACAGCTCCTTCTCAATCCTAGAAAGCTTCTAGGATATTCTCCCCTTTATCCCAGTTCTTTAAGTCGAGTAAGCAAGGCTAAAACAAAATATTTGTTGAATAGGGATAAATTTCTCATAGCAAGGCTTGTTTATTGGATCGGTTTTGCTAGTGGTACATCAAAATGTACATAGGGGTGTACACCCCCCTCACATGGGGGTGGGACCCGCTTGAATTAAAAAATATTTTATAAGGGGGTGTACACCCTTATGTACATTTCTTGATGTACAAGTAGAATAATTTTTGGATAAGCCAACACGAGATAAGTGTTGTCCCAACGGGTGCAAACCTGGAGCCGGTGCATGCCTGTGAAGATGGCTTCCTCTAAGAAAAGATTTCTTTTGCCCCAGTTTGATTACTAAGAGTCTGTCTCCGCTCATGGACGAGTCTAGGACGTAAGCTTTTTGCATTATGTATAGGGAACTCCATAATAGATAATCCTGGAAGATTTGAAAATCCTGAAACTCCTCCTTTTTGCATTTAGTCGAAAATCGATTTCAAGGTTTCTAAATTTTCTGTTTATTTTCATTTGTGTAGTCCACTCCAAGAAACACAGTTCAACTTCCTTTTGTAGCTACAACATCCTTTCAAATTATCAGCCCAACCACTGCAAAACTGTGAATATATCAATCGGCACTGCAGTAATAAATCTTCCTTATTAAGAAAGCTTCTAGGATATTCTCCCCTTTATCCCAGTTCTTTAAGTCGAGTAAGCAAGGCTAAAACAAAATATTTGTTGAACAGGGATAAATTTCTCATATCAAAGCTTATTTATTGGATCGGTTTTGCTAGTGGTACATCAAGATGTACATAGGGGTGTTATACAAGCGGGTCTCACCTCATGTGAGGGGGGTGTACACCTTTATGTACATTTCTTGATGTAAAAGTAGAATAATTCTTATTGTATAAGCCAACACAAGATAAGTGTTGTCCCGACTCACAATCTTTGTTTTCTGAGTCTCTCAAGCCCACGGCTGGGTGCAATCCTGGAGCCGGTGCATGACTCTGAAGATGGCTTCCTCTAAGAAAAGATCTCTTTTGCCCCAGTTTGATTACTAAGAGTCTGTCTCCGCTCATGACGTAAGCTTTTTGCATTATGTATAGGGAACTCCATAATAGATAATCCTGGAAGAAATGAAAATCCTGAAACTCCACCTTTTTGCATTTAGTCGAAAATCGATTTCAAGGTTTCTAAATTTCTGTTTATTTTCATTTGTGTAGTCCACTCCAAGAAACACAGTTCAACTTCCTTTTGTATCTACAACATCCTTTCAAATTTTCAGCCCAACCACTGCAAAACTGTGAATATATCAATCGGAACTGCAGTAATAAATCTTCCTTATTTGGGAGAATTTTATGTTCAGAATATCTACTATGAAACAAACAATACAGCTTTATGATGAGAAATTTAGCATTAAATCTTGCGATTGATGTTTCAACTTATTTTATGTGGAAACTGAGTGCTATTGAACTTTTATCCAAATTTTAGTTAGGTTACGAAAGTAAGACATGTTCGAGGATTCAATACATTCCCTTTTATCTTAATTATATGTAGTAAGGAGCAATTTAATTTCTAGCTTGGTCAAATACCATCATGTTCTTGTTTTCATAATAACGACGCGTGCATCTGACAAAAATAATATGCGCCCGTTTGGCCCCCATTTCACATTATAATTTTTCTTAATAAATTTGAAGTGTTACTATTACAAGTCGATATTGTTGTATCTTGGGAGACGAGTGCCGGAATACCGTCAACACCAGTGCGGGACATTATCTCTTGCCTCGACTATTAATATTTTATAGCCTTCATTTTTGCACAATATTATTCTGTCCAAATCAATTCACGATGATATAATTATTTGCCAGCAGTTTTAATCCATAAAAAAATTCTTTAAAAAAAAAATACACACAATCAAGTTTGTCTTTACTTTCAAGATCTTTAGATTGATTCATTAAAACAAAAATCATCACGATCGCCATGCAAAAAAAAAAAAAGTAGTTTTGACATCAAATTGTTTAAGTTCACAATCATAGTTAGCTACAAACGCAAGCATTACAAAAGATAACTTTCACTCTCTCGAATCCCAAAATTATATTTAAACCCTGTTTGAAAGAAATTATAATCCAGATTTTAATTTAAGTCAAAGTCAACAACTTATTTTAACCAAACATTTTATGGAACCCACAACTTTTCAATCATGTATTTCGTAATTTTTATCAAAATTTATTAAAAATCTGATTTTAATCCTTATCAGGCTTAAAATAAATTATTTCTTTCAACTTGCACCAGATAAAAATAAATCAATTATTTCTTCCTATTCACATTATTCTCCTAAGTATTTTATATCTCTTTGGCAAAAAAAAAAAAAAAAAATTATTTACCATTACACCTGGCACTCTCTTTGAATTTTACCAACTCCAAGCCTCCAACTCGACTTTTGCTCGCAATATACGGACGTCACCTTACTATTTTCTTTACATTTCCCATCACATTAAACTAGCAAGTCGTATTCCATCTCTCAGTTCGCCGTCGCTCTCGCCGCTTACTGGAACGTCCAATTGGAGGTATAAAATTCCCAATTCTTTGTTCCGCCCTCTCCCACATTCTGATCTTTCGCTGTTTTATGAAAATATATATAGGTTGTATCGGGTATTCAAAATTTGTTTTAATTGAATAAAAAATCTGTTCAATTTAATTGTTCATACATCTTAAAGGTCTCATATAAACATGCATGCCTGTAATTTTCGTGTCCAGTTAAGATTTTAAAATTTTCTTGTCGATTTTAAACCAGGGTTTGGTTTAATTTGAATGATCTTCTATCGGCATTGAAAAACGAGAGGAAATGAAAAGTCTGATATATATCTGTCTGTGTATATATTTTAAAATTTATGGTTCTTATATCAATACTATGACCCTTTAAAGAGTCTGATCTTGCTGTTTTTTGGGTGCATCTCTTCCAAGAGCTAAATAACTCTTGGTTTTTATATGGTTTCTTAGCAACTGATTTGAATTCTAAGATCAGCTGCTCTATAGTTTAAGGTTTTCTCTGTGATTTTTCTCCTTCTATTTTCGCCTATATATTTATATGGTTTGTATTTCTTGAGTCTCGACAGAACTTCAATGTTTGGTTTTGGTTCTTTGGCTTTCGCGCATGATCGCTAGATTTGAAATTTTGATAGATGATAATTTTTGCTTCCTTGGCAAAATGGAAAAGATGGCAACAACATCCTAGGTGTCTAAATTTCAATTTTTCCATGCTTTTCGTGTAAGGTTGAGGAATTTTGGATAATGTAGAAAATAATGGAATTTTTATCATTCATTTGAAGTTGAGAATACATCTTATTTGTTGGTCTAGGGCATCCTAAGTAGAGAAACTTTAAGTCTTGTTGCTGAATTATGTGCATGTATATTTTTGTCATTTTCTCTTTGTTCGAGTGAACATAGCTTTGTATTCTCTAATCACAAGGAAAAAGCTTTTTGAATTGTCATAGTTTGAAATTTTTAAATCAGAAATAATGGGGGTCTTTCAATGTAAATAAGTTATGACATGTAAGTGTTTTAAGGTCAATGTTATCTTTCTTTCTGTTTGAATATCATGAACTTGTGTAGCATATACACCTAGGGGAGTGTGCCTTTTCATGTCAAATAATTATACATGACACGTTGGATTCTCCATGTATGCATACCTAACACGTCAAAACTCGCCCTACAAATAAGTAAAAGTGGAAATTAATAAATAAGCATGTCTTAGGCCTCCAATACGTCAAACACACGTGTAAAACAAAGATCAAACGTATTATGTGCAATATAACATTGCAAAGTAGATGAAAAGATGGCTGAAGTTATGATACTTTTTGTTGTTTTAACTTATTAGTTTTGCCCTTCATGTTGAACTATGCCTTAACGATGCCGTTTAGAATATGTACATTATAATATTTAAATATTTGTTTCTTCTCATAGAAGAAGATTTAATATGCATTTTCTAGATTTCTATTGTTAGTTGTTGCTACGGGCCTATCTAATTTATATTTAGGTATTATATTAATTGACATGACCTAGCCGTCTTGTGTCTTATTTTTTTTAATTTTTTTAGAACCGCTGTTTTCGGTGCTCCTATTTTGTTGTATTTGTGTTAACATATCTTCCTTTCTGCGACATAGATATGAACACGGAAACGTGTACCAATTCTGAATCGAATCTTTTTTTATGAGATTATGTGTTAATTATTTTTTTCACCAAGAACTCACTTAAGAAAAGAGGAGAAAATAGAGCTATAGATGCGCTACTCTAGAATAAAACTTTACAGTTATCATCTGTTCTGAAATATAAATTTCGACGACATTTATTGCTATCTTTCCTCTTTGTATAATTATGATGTTCTGTTCTTGCTAATGATTTCATTCCTTCTCATATTGGCAGTTATTGAAAGAATGGAAGGAAGTGTCTCCAATGTTACTACGGCTGCTGAACTTGTTCCCTGTCCCACCCCTTCACGGAAAAGATCTAAAAGGGCACAGGATTCAGTAACAGCTTATACTGTTCAATGTGACAACTGCTCAAAATGGAGGTTCATCCCTACAAAGGAGAGGTATGAGAAGATACGAGAAACAATATTGGAACAGCCTTTCCTTTGTGAAACGGCTCGTGAATGGCGGCCTGAAATAACGTGTGATGATGAACCGGATCTTGTGAAGGACGGCAGCTGGCGATGGGCAATAGACAAGCCTTGTATTCCTCAACCTCCTCCTGGCTGGCAACGGATTTTACGAATCAGAGCGGAAGGAGGCACAAGATTTGCTGATGTGTATGTCTGTGATTCTGTATATGAATTACATTTAAGGATTTGAGCTCTGGGAAAGGTCATTCTAAATTCAGTTGGGTGGTTTCATTTTCTTAACAGGTATTACGTTGCTCCATCAGGCAAGCGATTCCGATCTATGGTGCAAGTTCAGAGGTACACAGCATCTCTTGATGGTCGTTAACTGCTGTTTAGGTTTTCAATGCCTCAATTTAAGATGAATGAATAATTATTGGAGGATCTGTATTTCCGATTTCAGAATCTTTGATTTGCTTTATTCGTTTTGAGTATTTCCTGGTGTTTGCTTTTTTCAGTTATCTGTCTGAGCATCCAGAATTCGTGGGTGTAACAACGGCACAGTTCTCGTTCCAAATTCCTGCACCAATGGAGGAAAATTATGTAAGAAAACGTCGTGCTTGTACTGCTGCTTCACATGAGATGGGTGATGATGAGATGCCAGGTTTGACATTTGATGCTGACTCATTAAGTTTCTAAGTAGATACGTATTTGATTTTATATGAGGTCATCATTTGGATCTATTTCCTAACTTGTTCTCTGCTGCATTTTATTTCTTACATAGTAAGATGATAGTTAAGCTTGATAGTAATAATTTTTATTATAGTTGCTGCCAATCCCATCTCCTGGATTGCTCCAGACCGGATTGAAGATTTTCATTTTGGTGGGGAAGGGGACTCTCCAGATGTCGAGACACCATCTGAAAAGTGAGGTATTTTTGTTATTTTCCAGAATGCTTAAATTGTTTCTAATGTCCAGTGACAGATGTAGCCTTGATGTTCTACTTCACTTAGTTGGAGGGGGAAGCTGTATAGAGTCCTGTGCCTTCTTTCACCAGTTTGTACTGTTTGTTCAGCATTTCTCAGGGACATGAAACTTGAAGTGGCATCCTAGTTATCTATTTATCATTCATGCCATGCATAGAATTGGATATGTTTCACCTTTAAGGTTTATCTTGTCCTCTATTTATTACCCATTTATTAGTTTTGCAAACATTTATTTGTTTGCAAATGTCTCACCGACAACAGTAAGTTTACATTTTGTCTTCCCGTTGGGATAAATAATGAATTTTCTCGTTGACTTAAGAAAGTCCAAATGTATGCTTAATAGACACGCCATTGTTCCAAAAATTGTTTTGTTTTCATTGCCACAAAGCTAGAGAAGATTAAATTAAATTGATAGGCAGAAGACAGCAAAGTTTTACTGTTGATCCATATACCATAGAGCTGCATGTTGCTTGGTTAAGAATGTAAAACTTATCAAAAAGTAGACCTAATTTATCTGTACACCTGCGCTAATAAATTTGGCCCCAAAGAGCTTTTGTATTATATGAACTTATTTAGACGTGTTCATATAGATTCTTCAGTCCTCTTCGTGTCACCTGTGGTGATGGTATTGTATTTGTGGCATGTTATAGGCAAAACATCTCTGATTTGGCAATTTATTAAATGATGTTTGGTCTTCGGATCTTTAACTTGAACTGTGCATTGAGTGTCTCTATCGCATTGGCAATGTGACTGTCGACAAGGGTGAGTGGCAGTGTTAACATTTCGAGCTCTCATCCAAAATACAATATGATTCAGCCTTTTCATTTCTTTTCATTCATCTCTGGAAAAGCTAATCTAATTTAAGGGTACTTTTTCCTAGTTGCTTTAATTTTTGACGTTGTTCAGAACTAAAGGAAATTTCCTCGTTTATGGTTTAAGGTTTGTCTGCCGATAATCCCAGTGCGGGCAGTGAATGTAGAGATCATACTTCACAACAGATGCGGAAATCTAGTTCACAGTATAGCCTGTAGACTGTAGTGTATATAGGATGTATCAGACTGTTCTCTGATTTTCTGTTCTAAATATATTTTAAGGAAACAATCCTAGTTCCTTCGCCATATTGTGTTGGTACTGATTTCGTGCATGCAAGAACTATCGCAGTTGATAATTTATGTTTTCTTGTAACTTATATTGTTACTTTGCTTGTATAATTGTATTCTGTGACTTCCCTTCGAGTTTATTGATGTGTGAAGAAGATAAACGCAGCTGTCTATTGTTTGACAAAATTATCATATGCAACAATAAATAGAAATGTTTTGAGCAAAATATGGGATGAAACAATATACAGAAATGTCGGCGTACTAGATTAGATACATGTATCGTAAATTTTTACTGAATATGTCTCTACACTGGAAGATACTAAAATTCGGTTGTTGAGGTCTAAATTTATTATGGATACCACATTCTCCATGGGATTATCGTTTGCTCGTATAAGATTCAAATTGAGGAAATTGTCTCATAAGGACAAAGGTCGAGGGACAACATGACGAACTGCATCATTTTTCAAAATTTTAGGACAATCTTTTTACGAATTCCCGCTACACTCTTGTTCCCTTCTTCCTCGACCCTATTGTGCAACTCCTTACCCAGTTCCCTGTTTCTGCACCTATACGTTACGGGATGGTACGAAAGCATAGAAAAGGATATAATATATATTGTAGGGTTCATTGTCATCTAAGCTTGTGAATTTATCATTATGTCAGTTGTCTAGGAATTACTGTCATACTTTATGACATTTCTTACATCTTCAAAGGCATCAGTTATATCATTTAACCAAATAAATCTTATTTGGTGTTGTTTGGGCTCCAATTTAACGGGATTTGTGGAAAAATATATTTAAGAATAGTAATTTTTTGGAGAATATGTGATTAAAAAGTAAGGAAAATTTTTGAGTTTAGTGTAATATTATTTTACTAAAGAATGTGGGGTTGAAAACGAAAAAAGGGAAAGAGTAATTGCAAATTATGGCACTAAGAGCTAGTTCGTCAGTTTCTTTAGCTTGAATATTGTTTCCCCTCAAAAATGAGGGTTCCACGTCATCATTCCACCTATGGCACAACGTAAGCAATGAGGTCCATGTATGCAGTCCTGTGCCACCAACGGCCAGGTTAGCAGAAAGTCAACCAAGATTATGAAGTTTCGAGGTTCCTCCAAGAGCCCCAAACGCCGAAACATACGAAGTCCTATATCGGGGTTTGATAAAGGAATCTGAAGCTCTTCACCGCTAGGGGTCCCTCAGCAAGAACAAACCCTTATACAGCCAGGTCCGACGTTGCCCTCTACTATAGATTCGAAAATCTTTCAGAAGCGATTGACAAGACAAACAATAAAGAGGTGTCAGTGTGTCAGCCTACAACTAGGACGATAAATCCTATGTCCAAAGCATTAAATACCTGGAGTTGACCCTGATGTGAGGTTTCGGGCGCTAGGATGCTATCACGTGTCTATGGATCCAACGATATTACGCCAGTTAAAATAGTATAAATAGGTTCACTTTGTACAAAAAGAAAAAAAATGCATTCATTCGGGTGAAAGGCTTTGTTCTTTATATAATCAGAAAACACAAATATATGGAGGATTCCAACACAAACACCATTTTTATTATATCTTTCATTCCACATATTTGATTACAAGGAAGAGATTGATCTTTTAATTATTTTGGTTGGACGATCATTGATAGTGTGACTGCCTTCCAATCATACCGTCGAAGTCTGAACATTTTTGTCTCTTGCCGGAAAGTGCCTCCCGCGTTCTTTATACATCTAACTACCGTCTGCATTCCAGTAGAAACGCGCCGGATCTGTACTTGACGTGGCAGGAGTGGGCCTGGTATCTATTAAGTCCATTTTTTGGGGTCAACAAATACTACTTGGGAAATAACCATCTATGGCTTCGGACATTTTTTGCTGAATTAAAAGTGCTCTCATCAATGCCTAGTGCGATTTACCTCTCTTGTATAATTTCCTAGCTATTGCATATGGAGCGAAGTTTACCTAGTGCGTACTCACAATGGTCGGGCTTCCGCCCCTTCTGGTGGTCGGGGCTCCACTAGTGGGTATCGGCTGCGGGTTCCAAAAAAAAAAAAAGAAAAGAAAAGTGCTCTCATCAAAGGTATCATCATACATCAAACTTACTAGTTCCCATATTTGACACAATAATGTCTCGGATATTCATACAAAATACATACAGGTTTCTTGCAGACTCTGATAGTGCAAAATATACACTGCTCACTGCTCCGGAACCAAGGATTCCGTGAAATTCTTGATCTCATGTCGAGGTTTTCAGTGAGCAAATGAGGTAAAGCGGCGAGAGTCTATTAATTAAATAAAAAATAAGGAGGAACAACTTCAAGAAACACAGTAAGACCTTATCTATTTTACCAAGAACAGATTTCAAACTGATAATCACACGTATCATTTAAACCCCACAGCTATCATTCACGAAATGACACAATGGTTTTATTCAACTGAACAAGTTCCTATAATTCACGCAGAGGCAGAGGATTATCAGTTTTTCACTGTGCGAATACCCAGTGTTCGTTTGCTGCGACTTCAAGCTCCAAGTTAGCTGCAGATTGTAGCCACAGATGCCTTAGTGGTTACGTTTTTTTTCTTAGGGTTTACACTTTTCGCCCTCAGAGTTTCAAGCGAGATCAAGAATCAATCTCCAGACTCCAGAGCCACAATCAATGCTCTCCTGGGATTGCAACTTTCATTTTCGAGAAACTCAATCATTATCATTCAACAAACCCTTCCATGCATTCTCATGAAAAACAAGTAAAGTGAATTGGAGGTGGGGCTGTTTCTTGGAAATCAA
>CAIGRO010003129.1:0-11525 GCA_903798355.1 Fraxinus baroniana
AAATAAAATAGTCAATAAGGAGTAGAGTCACATAGACCACAGCCATACAATGAGTGAGAGGCTATTCTATCATCAATAATCTGATCCACTTCTCTCTCTTCATCAGATACCAATAGAATTCAAACTTAAACCCTCCACCTCTCTCCCATTTTAATCCCAGTTCACTCACTTCTTTGCTACTAACTTGTGCTGCTTCTGCATTGTTCTGGTGCAAGTTGCACACATGGCTTCGGCTGCTCTTTCTGTAGCCAATTCAACTCTCCAGGTTACATATAGAACAACAATCTACGATCCATTTCATTCATCATCTGTATCAGTGTATAGCGTTCTCAGATATTTATGCAATACTTTGTGTAGGTTGGGAGCAAGGGATTTTCTGACTTTTCAGGGCTTCGCAGTTCGTCTTCCTCTCTTCCATTCCCGAGGAGGACAAATAATGATTTGCTTTCTGTTATTGCCTTCCAGACATCTGTTGTGAGTACCGTGGAATTAAGCAAGATTTTGTAGTGTCTAGTCCTGTTCGGTACTGCATACTAAACATGCTTTAAAGATTTTGCAACTGCTTCTTGGAACAATAGAATGGTGTAGATAAAACCATTGCAGGCCTAGAGATTGGTAGAGTATTTTGAATGAACTATTTTTGTGAAATTCGTGACTATGATACAAACTGCCCTTGTTTGACAATCATTAAAACAATTTTTTTTCTCAAACTCATTTTGAATCACACATTCTCACGATAAACCATTTTGCATGTAAATCCAAGTTTTTTTCATACTTTCTAACTACACACATTTTTAAAACAACCATTATTTCAAAACTCATTTTAATGATTGTCTAACAGGGGCAAAATGGCTACAACTGGTTTGGTAGCGATTAAAATTTTACTTCTAAGTAAGCCCATTTTTGGGCTCCATTAAATAATTTTTTGGGAGAAAATGTATTTTGGAATAGAATTTTTTGAATAATGTGCAGTTAAAAAAGAAAGAATTTTTTTTTGAATCTACGTGTAATATTATTTTATTGTAGAATGTGTTGTTAAAAAGAAGAGAGTAAAAAATACATTTTGAATAAAATGGAGCCCAAATAGGGGCTAAATATATAATTTTATATTAATCAAATTATTTTATTTGACAACAAATAAAAAATTATTTATTGTGAAATTCATGACTATTATACGAACAGGCTTTGTTTGACAACCATTAAATTATTATTTTTTCTTTTGAAACTCATTTTTAACCACAATTCTCACGATAAAATATTTTGTACGTAAACTCAAAATTTTTTCCTACTTTTTAACCACGCACATTCTCCCAAACTCATTTTAATGGTTGTCAAACATGGGCTAAAAATGGCTACAGCGCTGGTTTGGCAACTATTAAAACTTCACTTATAAGTAAGCCCTTGTTTGGGCTCCAAAATAAAATTTTAGGAAAAATGTATTTTTGGATAGTTATTTTTTGAAGAATGTGTGGTTAAAAAAGAAGAAAAAGTTTTGAAGATTTGAATAAATAATTTTTTATTAATCAAATAACTTTTACATTTTTTTAAGCTTAGCCAACAAGATCGAATTCTTCACATGTTTGTAAGACCAGTCACGGTTCTAACGATGCAGATTCAGTTGTTTTGAATCTTCAAACAGATGTATAAAAATCCGATTCGAGTGGCTAGAAAAAATTCATGTTGCAGATCCAAGTTTATTGAAAACGAATCTTAGTTTGCCGTTGTTGTCGATAAAGTTTTTTTGAAGTACCCAAGGCCCAAGGGGGGATGTACCATGTTTTTTGAACACTGTTTACATGCTATCTACCAATTCAGGTGTAGAAGGAGCCATTGAACATCTATATCCAAAATGTTTCTGGTTTTTAAATCATTATACGAGCTTGAAAGCTGAAAATTTAGTGATCATAAATTTGGTAGTAAATTTGAAATGGCATTTATATATGAGTGCTAACATCTGCTTGTTGGTTTTGGCATTTTTTGTTCAGGTTGGTGGAGACAAGAACAAGAGGGGAGTAGTCGAGGCCAAGCTGAAGGTGGCCATTAATGGTTTCGGAAGAATTGGAAGGAACTTCTTGAGATGCTGGCACGGAAGGAAAGATTCCCCTCTCGATGTCATTGCCGTCAACGACACTGGTGGTGTCAAGCAAGCCTCTCACCTTCTCAAATATGACTCCACCCTCGGTATCTTTGAAGCCGATGTCAAACCTGCTGGGGATAATGGCCTTTCTGTTGATGGTAAAATCATTAAAGTCGTCTCCAGCCGCAACCCCGTTGACCTTCCCTGGAAGTAATAATTCCTGCTTATACACATATTTGTCGTTGCATTCTCATACACGCTCAGGGCCTTTATGATAAATGAAACAGATTTGACATGGTTGGGATATGATAGTACTGGGCAACATTAAACAAGAAAAATAAACTAAAATCCTTTCTATTGTACTAGCTAAATATTCCTGGTTGTGGCATATATCTTTGAATAAATAATTTCATTTTCAGGGAGATGGGGATAGATCTCGTGATAGAAGGTACCGGAGTGTTCGTAGACAGAGAGGGTGCCGGTAAACACATTCAAGCTGGAGCAAAGAAGGTACTTATCACAGCTCCAGGAAAGGGTGATATTCCTACCTATGTTGTTGGAGTAAATGCTGGTGATTACAATCCTGATGAGCCTATTATCAGCAATGCTTCTTGCACCACCAACTGCCTGGCACCTTTTGTCAAAGTCCTCGACCAGAAATTCGGTAATGCATTCCCACAATACACAGATGCAGTCCTGCTTATATTTAGTATGCAGTACTGGATAATATAATTAGTGTACGCATTATTTAGTTGCTCGTGTTGATTGATATGACTTGGCTCATAAAATTTCGATCTTGTAGGCATTATTAAGGGAACAATGACGACTACTCACTCCTACACCGGAGACCAGAGACTTCTTGATGCAAGCCACAGAGATCTTCGACGTGCACGAGCTGCAGCTCTCAACATCGTTCCTACCTCGACCGGTGCTGCAAAGGCTGTGGCACTCGTCCTTCCTCAGCTCAAAGGAAAGCTGAATGGTATTGCTCTTCGTGTCCCAACTCCCAATGTTTCTGTGGTGGATCTTGTTGTCCAGGTCGAGAAGAAGACATTCGCCGAAGAAGTGAATGCTGCATTCAGGGAGGCCGCTGAAAAGGAACTCAATGGTATCTTATCCGTGTGCGACGAGCCACTCGTGTCGGTGGACTTCAGGTGCACGGATGTTTCATCAACGGTTGATTCTTCATTGACAATGGTGATGGGAGATGACATGGTTAAGGTCATTGCTTGGTATGACAATGAGTGGGGTTACTCACAGAGGGTGGTTGATCTTGCTGACATTGTTGCTAATAACTGGAAATGATGTAAGTAATATTTGGTATCACGTGAATTTGTAAGGTTTTTTGTTTGTTCAAATGTTTGCAGATTTTAATGTACTTTTTTGATAATTACGAAGAGAATGTAAACAATTATCCATCATTCTGGAAGTATAAATCAATCAAATTCAAGTAAATAGGTTTCTATAGAGTCCGGTAATTGCATAGCATCCTTCTTGTATCCAACGGTAAATTTTATTGTCATCACACTACTTTGAGCGAAATCTAAATTGTTTTATAAACTTTAAAATATTTCAATCAAATCACCCAACTTTCGTCAACGTTAAATGTTTTTGCCAATCGTTTCTTTTAAGGAAGATGCTTCTTGTACATAACTATTTACATAATGATGAGATGTCAAAATGTAAGTGAAGAAGTTATTTTATTGATAAGATTTTAATCCAATCAAATTTCGCCACATCATCCATTAAAAAACTCTTATATAAGTTGTTACTTGCATGTAACAAAACTGTTCTTTTAAGTAACATGGCTTTGCTCAAACAAGAAACTCCTGAAAGGTAGCGTTTCTTTTCACATTTACAGTCGCCGTTCATCTTTTAAACGTGGGTGAATTGAGATTAATCCGAAGTCTTATAAGCAAATATGATAGTTTATCTGCATTTCACTGCAAGTTTGGCACATTGTTTCCTTGGATATTCATTCTACTAAAAATCATCAGGAGATAAACGAGTGTTTATAACATTTACCATAAAGAACATTACTTGATCCTGAATTATCTGAACTTGTAATACTCATAAAACTTGATATCGACTAAATGAAGCCATAATGCTCTCCTGAACCTAAAGCTGCCACATCTCCACAATTGTCCATACAATGAATACCGTTTCCCTTAGGGGCTTATTTAGATTAATAAGAAAAATGATCCTCATTCTACAAGTTTCTGCAACAACAGAGAACATTATTCCTTCTCAAGTTTAGACAAACCTGAAAAGCCCGTCTGACAAATAGCTAGGTTCGGTAAAGCTGGTATTGTTCTGCATGTATACTTGAATCACCTATTCGCAGATGTCTGCGGCATTGGATAAGTCATAGAACCCCTGTTAGTCTGGGGGCTGGATCCTGGAATTGGAGCTCGGACACCATATGCCATGTGAGACGGTGGTGGAATATTCACTGGCATGCTGACTGCAGAAACAAGTGGTCCTCCTATTGGTTGGCCTATAGTTGGTGCTCCATACATCCCAACTCCAGGAACAGTAGCTGGGACTTGAGGAGGTTGTTTGTTTGATTTCGCAGATGAACATCCCACAGCAGAAGCATTTGTGTGACTAGTGAATGGACCTTGTGGTACTGAAACTTCGCCGCTGCTGACACTAGTGATGTCATGAATGCTCGACCGCCTTCTATCTTTGTTCATAGAGTTCAGGCGAATGAAGTATTTTTGGGCGTGGCTAGCAACTTGTGTAGGATTTCTTGTCACCACAAAGTTCCGGGAAATGCTTCGCCAATCACCTTTTCCATATTTATCCAAACCAAGAAGAAACAACCTGTTTCATGAACATTTTAACTATCAATCGAAAATATAAGTCATGCTAAAGGATAGAGCAAAATGTAACGTCGGGACAAGTAGCTGCAAAAGCAAACTTAGAATAAAGTTAATTTGTGCTTCAAATATAGATGAAAACATCATAAAAATAGGCAAACAATCAGATCACCTTTAGTATAATAACTCTGGCATAAAATATAAGCAAATCCTCCAAGTATTTAAATTTATCTTTCAGAATACACATCTATCATCGGGTCAGCTTTAAAATACACAGAAGATCAGTAGTAGTCATTCAAGGATGTAGAACAAAGTGTATAAATATAAAGAGCAGAAGTGCAGAGACTCAATCAGTAATTTTGAATATCTCTAGACAATTAGATTCCCTTTACTTTCATTCTTTCCATCTTTCAAATGCATGATAGAATTGCATAGTCAAGAGAAGGTCATTGGGAATCACAAGAAGAAAAAATTCTCGTGTAGCCAAGCCAAACCGTTTAATATTTCAACAGTAATTTCATCAGAAGGCATCAAACAATAATACAATAGAAATGGATAACCTATTTTCCCATCTTGATAGTCATCAGCCATATAATTGTGTAAGACGAGTTTCTAAGACAAAACTAAAAAAGAAGCTTTCAGGCATTAAAGGTTATATATTTAACGAGAGTAAAAACATAAACTAATTACAATATGTCAATGCAACAACTCCCATCCCCATCAGCCATTAAATAGACAACACCAACTTCAAACTAAGGTTTCACATACGTTTGAAGGATTCAGTACAATCTAGAAAAGGGTTCACCACAGGTCCACAACTAACAGCAGGAATGATTTCTGTCCATCAGCAAACATATAACATATTAACGATGCAAGCCACAGGCTGATGGAACTTCCATTGTTAGAGAAATATGCGGTAGTTAATTATCGAACAATTTCTTTCTACTGCTACCAATGTTCTCCTCAATTCACTTCTTAGCATTGACATCCTTCAGATGTTATATTGCACATGGTCAGTATATACGGCATTGATAAGATCTCCTAATAAGTGTAAACAAAATATACTCATCTGTTGTTATGGGGAGGGGTGAAAGGCAGAATATGTGAACTGGCAATATGCAATTGATTCAAAAATCACTTGGGTATTGTTACAATCAGAGAGAATTTTATTCTTTGAAGGGACTCAAAACCAAGATCTAAAGTGCAATAAATCAAGTTCTTTGGTTATGGCATGCCAAAAAGAGTCATAAAGTTTCTGCACGTGGATTTATAGAGACACCACTCCAATGGGATTTACATCACCAACGCCTTTCCTAGCAAGTGTTCTACAGGGTGCTTTTAGATACACATATAGTGTATCATGTTGATGCCCGGGCTAGTAAGACCAAAAAATAAAAATAAAAATAGCGACATAGGCAAAATGTTACCGTATATTTGGTATAGATATAACTTTCTCCATCTTCAATATTTTAACCCAGTAATGTCATTAGTAAACTTTTGCATGAGACTATGAGAGGATAGAAAAGTGGTGCGTGCTTACGCACACCAGTAAACATACCCAACGAAAGGTTCTCAACATGCAATATGAGGAAAGGAGGAAAATGAACATTTATTCAAATTCAGATTGCACTGATAAATTTGGTAATCATTAATAGTATGATCATTTTGATAGCTTAATTGCATATAATAAGTTAATTTGCTGTCAAAATGAGCCCTTATGCGTACTTCCTAGAAAGTAATCTCAGAATGTGCGGCTAGCCAATTCTACAAAAACTTTTTTAAGCCAGGCGAGTAAAAAAGCAAGAGGAGGAAAATCATAAGAGAGAAATACTTTGTTCAAGATGACAAACCTCTTCTTTTAGAGTGTTCTTTTCTGTGCTTGATCTATTGTCAGCTCACTTCTGCTTCCAATCTGGTCAGCCACTAGTTAGTTTCAATGATGGGGTTTCAGATTAAGCCATTTCTTTGCCTTGCTTTTGCTTCCATAATCAACCGTGAGTTTGTTGAGATACTTTGAAATTGGCTTATCACCTTAAATTTTGTTCTGTAGAAATCTAGGGATTTTTTTTTCCCATTTTTATGACAATTCTTGGTAATTGAACACCGTATTTGGTAATATACTTTGATAATTTTGTTTTCGTTAGTTAAATTATCCCCCTACCCCACCCACAACCACACAAACATATTAGAGAGAAGAAGGAATATAATCAATTATCCTGTATTGGTCTGTTCTTGTCTTGGTGATTGGATTACTTTATTAATTGCTTTCTTAGCTTATGGATAATGATCGGAACTTTTATTGTTGGATGAGTCAAGTCCTAACTCCTAATGGATCAGCCAATAGTTATTACAAGGAAGTTTCCAAATTAAGCTGTTGTGTTTGGCTTTCAGGACCACTTGTTTAGTCAGAATTTAAAAGCAGATCCATTTCATTTTCACTCTCTGTTTCTTCAAGAGGAATGGGGAGGAGGGCTGGAGGGGGTTAGAGACTTGTCTCTTTTAACTATGCTTCTACATAAAATTTTACTTTCTTTTTCTCTCTATGATAAGTCTTTGTAGCTAACACTAACTATACACAAAGCAAGAATGAAAATACTACTTTCAGGATGGTAGCAAAGGTCCTGAATACATGTCAAACTTTGATGGGAAAATAAACCCTACCTACACGTGGGGGCGTATTGAAGACATTATTTAAATGATATACAAGTGGCTTTCTCTAAAAGCTTAAGCTTTTATGAAGTAGTTCAACACTAACTTTAGTAATACTTCAGCATATTTTATTTCCTTTTGTAGCAACCCTTCCTAGTTCCTTCCCCCTCCCATACAATTAATAGTGAAAAACTCTTCTACATGAAATCCCATATGAGTCGAGAATGTGATCTTTATATCTGTTCTTTGTTTTCTACTTACTTTCAGCATGGAATCGAGTAGCAATAGGCATTACAAGTCTTCTATATGGTACATGTAATCCCAGAACCGACCGCTTCTATAGTTTCTCTCTGTAGGCAAGAATCTTGTAGTCAGGTGGGAGAAGAGAATTCTTTTGACCAGACTATGACCATAAGAGGATGAAATATAACATTATTGTTTTGAGTAAACTTGATGCTTAAAGCTGATAGACTTTCCAGCAGTCTAGAATTCATCGATGGAAGAAATCTATCTTTAAAATATCGACATCTGCATTAAATTATTCTTAATCTAAAGTGCATCCAGATAGCTTCTTAATCCACAAGTGTAATTTCTGAAAGATAAATCCTAGAATTTATGTTATATCTGCAAAGATTTTGTAGCATTGTTCCTATTATTGTCAAGTATTAAGTTTTTCATTGAATCAAAACTATGATGTACCATCTTCAGTTCAGTGCTGATAATCTTAAGCGGACAAAAAGCATGCCTAACTGCTGAACTTTAAATTGCAGAATAAATGCATACACGTGTGTGTATGTCTACCTCTTAACATTTTTGAAATCCATTAGTTTGACATTTACCCATTTCAGTTTGATAATACATCAATTAATTCCAATATAGTGTTTAGTATGACAATGGAAATTGAGGGAAGAACCACCTACGTCCCTTGATGCTACTTTCATAATTCGTAAATGAGTAAAAACTTAAGTATGATTAAGAGTTTTTTACTCTTTTAACATGTCTACTATGCGTGAGAGCTCTAACCAATTTTACCAACAAGTTCAAGTTACTTCTATTTCTGCCTTTTGTTTGTTGACGTGAAAATTTCCTACTATTATGTTTGTTTCACACTGAAAAAGATGGGCACGTATTCAGATGGAAGCTTTCAACAAGTATAATTAAAATGGGGAAACTTACTCTTGGCATCAATGTATAATAATTGGAAACTGCAAACAGTAACTCATTCCTACAACCACCAAATGTGATTCAAGAGAAAATAGGTTATGAATATTATAATAATATAATCAGGCATAACACAAATAAGATGCAGAGTAAATTTCATTCCAAACCAAGAAGATACTTCCACTATATCGTAATTAAGTTTGGTGTCAACCAGAAATTGATGGAGTGGTATTCTTAGAGAACAAATAGGCATATTCTTCCCCAGTTAGATTCTATAAATTCATATCCAGTTCCTTTCCTCACAAGGATGTAATATAAATATTTGAATTCAATTTTTCATCCTTTCTCTATTATAACACAAAGTTCGGTAGTAAATAAGAGACAGTTCACCATGCAAACAAACATTTGGGCAAGGTAGCCACCTTGATATACGAGAAAACTAGCTAGGACCACCAAATCAAAAGAAGGATGTCGGCCATGCTTCAAATATAAATTCTTACTCTAGAAAGCATAGCACAAAAAGACAGGTTCCTGTCAACCATGTGTAGGGATGCAGATGAAGATCAGGAAGACCCTGATCAATCGTATTACAGTTGCGTGAAAAGAAATGATCATTGCTTCAAGATGCAAGCAGGACATGAAAAAACCATACGCAAGCTAGTGAACATTTTGTTTATGGACTTTTGCAGGAAAGAGAGTACAAAGAAGCACAAGTACAACGACTTTTTAGGATATGCAAGATTTTCATCTAAGATATACTCACAGTCCACATCATTCCAATCAAATTCAAAAATCAATTCATACTTTAAACTCCACACTTGAACAAAAAAATATTCTACTAACATAATAATTGAATGTTGTTTGAAAAGAAATAGCAAGAAATGACATTTTCCAATGAGAAGTTGTAGTTTCATATTGGAATTTCCATAACAGAAAAGGGAGAAAAAAAAAAAAAAAGACACCCGTTTTAACAATAGCTAACCAGCATCAAAGAAATATTATCCTATAAATTCATTAGGACATATTTATCACTCAGATTTCTTCCATCAAAAAGATTGGAATAAATATGTAATTGAATTAAATAAGACTTCACCTGTGTTCTTCCTCTGTCCAAGCAATCCCTTTGCGGCGCTCCTGATCTGACCTGGAAGCCTTGCCCCCATGATTAGAATCGCTATTTAAGTGCCCAAAACTGCCACCCTTCTTACCAGTTTCATCACCCGCACGGTTTGGGAAACCATCTGACGAAGAATTATAACCAGGCAGAGGTACGCAGCCCGACTCAATCCGGTCGACATCATCAACTAAAAGGTCATAGTGATGTTTAACCTCTTCCAGGGATTTACCAGGAACATCGGCTGCAATTTTCTCCCATCTATCTGAACAATCTTCGGGGTAAGTTGCCAGAGCTTTCTCAAATAGCCTATCTTGTTCCCTACTCCACATAGAGCTACTTGATTCATCAGTCGCCATCTAAAATTGTTTATAAGGGGATTCTGAACAGTGCTCTAAAATCCCAGAATAAATCGTATAAAAAAGATCCAAAAAATAGTGAAGTGAACTTCACTACAGCCCAGCTGCAATAAATATTATTACTATGAACTGCAAGCAAATGGGATGCTGAATAATTCAATGGCGATTAGGCTCACAATTCAAGAATTGTACTTTTGAGCAAAATTTTCCCTTCAGATGAAGAGAAAAGGCAACAAGTTCAGTTAAGAGTATGAGAAATATCTGGAAACAATAACCCAGCCCCTCCGGCCCCGCCCCCTAAAAATAGGATGCAATAAATGCCACTGAGGAACAGAGATGGAAAAATGGAGAATTTTAATTGGTGGCGGTGAATTCAATAGAATGGTAAAAGAGGCCATCATAGTACCAAACAAAAAAAGAAAAACCTGGATTCTGAATTGGAATAAATACAGTATTCAAATTGCCATCAACGATCCCTACAAATTTCCAATAGCCAAAAAACCCTTATTTGATAGCTGCAGGTTTCACAGTACAGGCCCACAGCAAAGACGAATTATATACCAAAGTTTTACGGCCAGTTAGTACTAGTTTTGTAGAAAATTTTTGAGAAAAGATTTTGTAAATAGTGTTTTTAAAGAATGTATTTTTGAAATGCAAAAAAATGATGGTTGTGCTGCTCTCTTTTTGAGACTTCATTTATGTAAACTATTGTTATGTAATTGTTTATGTACAAGGAATGTTCTAAAAAGTGTAATGTGTGACGATGCGTGAAGGTCGAGTTATGGGTTAGACGAGGTTAGGCGAGGCATATGCATATGCATAAAAATGCTTTTTCTTATTTTAATTTTTAATCAATTAAAAATAATATTTATAAATATTTAAAACAGATTTATAGGAACTTTATAAATTTTTTACAAAGTTTCCAAAAAAAATATAAGTTTCAATTTTAAATACAAAATAGTAAGTAAATAGCATAGGAATTTAAATTTTATCTAACTCTTTATCGGGCTCCAATTCAGTAAACTCTTCTTCGTCTAATTCATCATCCGTGTTTTTCGATACAAAATCTTCTTCGTCAGGGTCCCTTATATCATTTTACACCCCATCATACTCTTCATTATCACAATCATCTTAAAAAATTAGTTACCGTAAATAAGATTCATTGGTCACTTCACTTTTGGGTTCAAATGGTTGTTTTGATTTTAAATTAGAGCAAACTGAAGAAATTAGCGTTTAATAATTTTTAACTTCAATGAATTGTAAAAAAAAAAAAAAAGAAGGTAATGCGTGCCTATAATTGCGCTTAGGACCGCTTTAGCAGTCAACAATTGTCGTTGACCGCT
>CAIGRO010003133.1:0-10208 GCA_903798355.1 Fraxinus baroniana
AATCAATAAATTATGGATTAATGGAATGGTGTAGAGTGTAATTGGACTTGGGTTTGTGAGTTGTGGATTGGGCTACTCTTGGGCAAGTGGTAAGTGTTAGGTAAAAATAAAAAAAAAATAAAAAAATTGTGGGGTCATTTGACCCCACATGACCCCATGTGGGTCCGCCCCTGACTGCAATGGCACTTGGTGCTGCTGCTGCTCATGCCAAGTGTTTGGCTGATCAAGAAGAGTGAAGGATGTAACAATTAATGGCTATCATGATTGAAATGCAGGCCAGGTTTTATTTACTGAATTCTGGTAGGTCTATTTTAATCTTTTACAACAATTTGGTGGAAATTGACTTGAAAAATCATATAGTTCCTTGCTTATTGCCATAGTCAAGACAATTTTTTACGATGGAACGTTTGATCTGTTCTCCATATATAGTTTTTCTATTTAGGTTTAGGTTTCTTTCTCTACAAGAATCTTGTATCCAACTTCCCTTTTATTTTATGGGATGTGTTCGAATTGTTTAATTGTTGTTCTAGAATCACCATTGATGCTCCACGAGGTTGGTTTTTTTCATTGGAAAAAAAAATTATTGGGTTAATTTCTTGATGTTTAGAATTGCTTGATTCCATGGGAAATTTGAGCTATTGAAATTTAAAACTTTCTTGGATTTTGGGGGATTGAGTTTCAACATGTTTTCCATCTTTTTCTAATCGCTGAGGAAAATATAGGAAAAATAAGTGCCATGGTGTTTACCCGTCAGAAATGATGCAATTTTTTATTTTTTTATTTTTTTTATCACATTTTCAAGGTTTGCGATAATTGATTTTAAAATTTTAGTTAATATCACTTTTAATTATGAAATTATTATTTATTTATTTATTTTTGTTTTGAGATTGCATTTGTTTTGTGAATTTGGTTAAGGCTTTTTACGAAATGGAGGATGATTTTTTTTTTTGTTCCTATTTGTATCTACTGGTGTATTTCCCTACACAACTGAAGTTTGTCAAAGTTCATGTTCTGCGTGTACGCAAAATGTAGGAATAAGGGAATTATGTTCGTTGCTATTGACCCGAATAAACCCATTTCTGATCAAGGACCCTTTGATATCTTGTTGCATAAAGTATATGCTTTGCTAGCTTACCCGACTTATTTTGTTTGTTTATTCACTTTTAGGAGGAAGCTATTTTGTATAAATGTCTAACAGATTTCACCTGTTATTGCAGTTATCGGGAAAGGAATGGCAATGCGTACTTGAGGTTGGTCTGTCTAAACACACTACAATTTTATTAAAGTATAGATATGATTAAGAAAGCACAAATTTGACTGCTTAGAATATCGCACAATGTGATTTGATGATGTGAAATGGGCATGGAATGTCAATGACTTATGGGCAACCAACAGTCTTTTTGCTTGAAACTTCTTCCCATCACACATAACTTGTAGAATGCTTTATTCTGTCCTCTATCATGAATCATGACTTGATAGCTGAGGTCAAAGCCTCGATTTTCAGTGATGAGGATGTTCTCTTTCAAGGGGATGGTTACCTAGTTTGTAGATTTTTCAACATATCAACAACAGATTAGGCTTCCTTTTTCTAGGGCTCACTATAAACCCTTATAACAGCTTAACAGGAGAGGGCTAACCTAATTCATTTTTTTTTCCTCTCTAGTATTTTCCTTTCTAGTATTTTCCTTCAAAGTGCTTTCTATTTTGTATTATTTGGATATTTATTCACTTGTCCTTTTATACTATTAATTGTTGAACCTTGAGCATGCTATATTTTCAGTTAGAATGATAGTTATTTATGGATAGTTATTCAATAAACTATTAGAATTTATTATTTGCTTTGGAAGGTCTAGAGTTTTTTAGTTATTCATTATTTGCAATAATAAACCATTTCCTGGGAGAGAATGTAGTGTGCCTCTATTGATTTGGAATACCTGTTGTCTTTTAATTTGTCCTTGGCTACCGTTCTCATGTAATTTGATTATGTTATCATGTGAATTGCTTAATTCATTTTTTTTTTCTTCTTATTTTGCTTTCTTTGGCTTTGGAAGCCATGTATATTCTAGAATTAATTGCACTTTTAAGTTTAGTTTGTAATTTTCTTGGGTGAATTTTTGGTTGATTAACCATGGCTAAATCTAGACTACTGTAGTGTTCTAAAATTATTCACGATTGATGATAGTGGGAGGACTGTATGCTGGAAGGCCTCCTTTGCTGTGATGTCATTGCTTACAAAACTAAAGTTTTTGTCATACTCCTTTTGTTTCTTAATTTGTACCATGTTTCAATTCGAGACCGTAATTTTAGTTTTGGTGGAATCAAGAGAATATAAATCTTCTTGTGCTATACTGTTTCATGTAGGTGATTTCGAGGGAATATGGCTTTATTGCACAGCTGAATGAGGGCATGCACCTTAAGAAGAGGCCGATTGAGTTTCAAGTTGATCAGGTATTGCAACGGTTTGATGAGAACAAGCTTAGCTTTACAAAGGTTGGGCAAGAGGAGGTGTTCTTCCAATTTGAATGATGAAGTCAAGTCCTAGCCAAGCTCACCCATTGATGTCTTCACAAAGTGTCATTGATATCAATGTAAGTTTCCTTTTCACTTGTTTTTCTTGTCGGTATTTGGTGAAATTTGGAGCAGTAGATTTAATCCTTGGTGTATATAACTTAATAGGTCAATCCTATTGAATATGGACACGTGTTGTTGATCCTCCAAATTCTAGAATGCTTGCCTCAGAGGATTGATCGTGAAAGCTCCTTGCTTGTTCTGTACATAGCTGTCAAAGCACATAATCCTTACTTCCGATTGGGCTACAACAGCTTGGGTGCATTTGACATTCACAATAGTACCCTGTTGAAAAAAAATTCTAGTCTATTGGAGTGACATATTGGTGCTTAAACTTTCTTCTATATTTCTTCTCTCCCTTGTTAATTGAAACATTTTGGTGTTTTGTAAGATTACAAGGCTTTTCTTCAAAAGAAGAAAAAAGAGGAGAATGTGGAAATTTTTTCTATCGCTGATGTTATTTTGGATCTTAGTTATATTTGCAGCCCTTAGATTATGAGTCTCCCTTCTTCACAAACTGTATAGAAGAGGAAGTTCATAATCAATGGACTAGCACTAAACATTTTATAACATTCGAATATAGCATTTATTTTAGTAATGCTATAAAATAGAAGTAAATTTGATCTAAACTTAATATAATAGCATTCATTAAAAAGGCCCACTAAACCAAATAGCCCAAATTACTTCTCTCCCTATTTTACCTAAGTATTGGCTTCCCTTTTTGTACCCTATTTTTTTCTTTCATCAAATCTCGTGTTTGCCTTTCCTCCAAGAGAAACTGAAGACCTCTTGCATCCGCCTAAGAATGAGACAGAAATGAAGAAGCGGTGGATTAGCTATTGAAGAAGAATGGCAAATGTAACACTAGGGAGGAATCTGATGTTGTTTCCAGTGCTTACAATCAAGGTATTTTGTTCTTTACCTTTTTTTCTATCATTAGATCTAGGGATTCACCCATTTCTTTCCCTGTCAATTTAATTTTCAATTCAATTCTTTTTCCTACTATAGTGTTTCTCAAATTAGGTTTAGATGGTGGTAATGCCGAAGGTTACAAAGGTGATTCTGGTGGATATAGTGGTGGTGTAAGGAGGGAAATGTATCATCCCTATGGAAGGTAGAGCACATATGAGTCAAAAAAATGGAGTTCCAAAGCAGTTAATTAGAGCAGTTCACAAGGTACCACTAACGGGAATAAATGTCTACTTTAGATATTTCATAATCATATATCTAGCCTTGAACTGTCAGATGGTAAGGTGCATGACAGAAGTTTGAATTTTATTAGTCCTTTGTGAATAAAGAATACCCTGCCGCTTATCTTGTGTAAACACATTGAGTGCCATGTTTGTGGTGATTCTTGTTCAGAAATTGAGTCATTTGTCACATTTGTATTTCTTTAAACTTCAAGAACAATTTTTCTGAAGTGCAGTCTCATTCACATTTATGTGCTAACTTTTTGCATGAATTTGTATAGATGAATCCACTGTAGAGACATTATTTCTAAAATATTCAGGGACTAATCTGTGTGGTTGATAGCAATGACCGAGATTGTGTTGTTGAAGCAAGGGATGAGATGCACAAGATGTTAAATGAGGTAAGAGACCTGACTCTTGATTCCTGAAACAAGGTTAAAATATGATGAAATATATAATTTAACATATAAACGTAACAATGACATGTAACTTGATTTGTAAACAAAACTTAATTACCCTTGTATTGCATAAGATGCCATTTTGTTGATTAATCATATGGCAAATAATGATCATTTGATTATCTTTGAATTTTTTATATGTTCAACAGGATGAAAAAGAAATCAATTGATCAACTATGCCAAAAGATCACCATTTAGCGTCCGTTTGACGCCCATTATTGGTGAAAATTTAGAAGAAAACGGATCGTTAGCTACCGTGTAAAGGAGTACAATTGTTGGAAAATGTGAAGAAAAGTGTATGCCAAACTTGGCGAAATGTCCAAAACCACCCTCATAATTTCCACAGACCTACCTCACACGTGAATTCAACAACTTTTTGGGAAAAAAGGTTGCCACTTTTTGTACTAATGTTTTTTGACTGGGTCCACTTCATATTCTTGTCCATATTAACTGTGCTTGCGATTTTTATGTATGAAATTGGGCGAAATAAGTACGTGCAGCTCGAACCTTTTTTTAAACGTGAAAATGACTTTTATTTCTTCCCTTATTTTTTTTCAAATATGCAGAACAACTACTGTTTGCGACGTTCCCTTCAGACTACGTACATATTAATTAGACATCGTTGAACGATTATACCGTCAATTTTCTTGTGCCAAGTAGTCGCGAAATATATCCCATTCACCGCGTTGCACTTCGTTTGCATGAATTTCGGCGTGCATTTCATCTTCCGCATCAGGTAGATCAATTTCGACTTCACAGTCGTCTGACTCCGCTATCGTAAACACCTCGTCAAGAACTTTAGAACGACGTAAAAAATTATGAATACCAATCGTAGCAACGACTACAACAACTTGTGTCTTATAGGAATAGCTCGGCATACGGTCAAGAATTTTCCATCTTTGCTTCCAAATTCAATGACGTTCCTACATGAGGAGTGTTTGTAGTTAAATCGCTCTCGAGCATTCTGGAACCTTCGACGCCGTCCTTTTCTGTCGTTGTGAAACTCTTGAAATTGGTACAATATATCTGATCCCTTATATGGGGCCATATATCCCGATCGATGTGCAAAACCAGAGTCGACCAAGTAATACTTACCCGGGGCTGGTTCCGGAAAGTGAATATCAGCATTGTATATTGCACGAGCTAGAATTCGTGCATCGTGTGAATTACCGGTAGTCCCAGGAAGTACGAATGTGAAACATAAATTAAAATCACATGCGGCCAACACATTTTAAGTGGGCACCCCTTTACAACCGATGAAATTGACACGCTCGTGCCGCGGTAGCACAGCTTTGGTGTGTGTGCCATCAATAGCACCAATACAATCCTGAAATAGAGGGTATTTATCTGGGTCCGGACGGTGAGGAAACTCCCTGTCGTTGTACGACTGACTGGGTTTAATAAGACGTGCGGATAACGTCATCACGGCACGTAATACTTCTTTGAAGTAACGACATACCCTTTCCAACGAGTGATTGAATAGTGTAGTCACCTAACGATACCCCTTTCCATGCGCTAATATGTACAAGAACATACCTACTTTCTCATAGAGATCGGCCTGCTGGCTGCTACATAAGCCATATTTGTCAGGTAGAATATGCGAAATCTGCTGCAGAACCGCCGGATACATTCGAAATTCTTGAAACACATCTGTGGGTTTTCTTGCATTGCTTCCATCATGAACATGTGCCCATTTCTCGTAAAAGGAAACCTTCGAATTCGGTGTCGCTGCTTCCGATAATAATGTCGCGCGTCACTGAATGTTCCTCGACTATACGTAACCCAATTCCTTCCGTCGTCCACCATCTGATTCAAGACTTCGTCGTCTTCGTAACCATCTTCCTCATCCGACCCCGGTATAATTACACAATTAAAGTTCATATCCTCCATTCCTCCACTGATTTAGACATGGAAGAGCTCAATTCAGAATTGGAAAAGTAGTAGGAATAAAATGTATTGCTGTGTCGTACCTTCATTTTACGTGTCCACCATTCCTCCGATGCAATGATATGGCTGGTCGATGGGTTATACTCAACACCCGTACACGCAAGAAGGTCGTTTAGTCGTTTATGTTCTCAACGCATTACGTCCCAATGGTTACGAAGCTGTTGCTTGCTCCATTTGTGTCCGGAGATGGAATTGAACAACGTTACAACTCGTTCCCAACCGAACTTCGTGAAACACTTACCGTATCGATGTCCTTCGGCTATCGTTGTCTCACATGTAGCCATAAAATACTCTCCTCTCGATAAGTTTCTATTTCGCGTACTTTATGGACACCACCTTAGGAACTCGAGGAAACGGGACCGCCCATGCCAGTAATCTGCGGGCAAGCAAAATAATGGAGTTCGAGGCTAGTGAACATAATTAATAATATTCAGTATGATCAAATGTCTTACATCGTTTGGGTACCCAGACATGATGTCGTGTGGAACACAATCTGCCAAATAATAACAATATACCCATATTGAAAACATAACGGCACAGGATAAATTATTGCTCATTGAATGGGCAAAGATTAAAATGGAATCCGTTTACATGATATCGACATGTTACAACAAAACTATTGTTCAACGCCGAAACAAAGCTGTTGCATAGTGAACAGACAAACTTAACAAACAACCACATCCTTTTTGGTATATAAATGCCGAATACTATCTATCTCATTCATTTAGGAACAATTTATCTTCCTTCATTCTTACATAATGAAATAAGTCAAAGGTACTAGCATCGTTCTTAAGAATATACACATATTTGCTATATGTATCGCAGTAGAAGCCAAGGCTACATACAACTTCAAGAAAAGACCCGTAGTAAATAAAAATTACATGTTACAATTATGTTCATGCACTTGTAACAAACACGTTACGAAAATGGAAATTACACCAAACATCTCCGAATTTTAAGTGATATCAACACATTATCTTTGTACGCAGTTCACGTTGACATTAGAAAAAAAAATCCTCAAATCCATTTCCAGAAAAACAAGCATCTCATCCGGCCAGTGATAATAGACATCCACCTATCTCATGGGCAGCCATGAAGCAATAGGTATTCAAGTTGCATGGGAATTTCATGTACTTGTTAGAGGGACTGTTATGCTTTCCGAACCAAGCCAAAAACGATGAAAACATGAAATTGACAACGCTTCCTTACCTGAACGGAGGAAACCGTAATGCACAAAAGAGTTAATTAAGAAAGGGTGGAACAGGAGCTTGGCGGATTGGAGGACCGTTTGTCGCTGCCCTCTGTCAACAGAATTCGTGCGAGGACACCACAGTTCGTCCTGTTGATTTCAATCTCCGGAACTGGACGATTGAAGTTGACAGTATTTGTGGCTTCTCCAGTGACTAGCGTACTCCTGTATGAGGATGGGTGGTCGAAATGGGTAGATGTTGGCCGAAAATCGAACCAAGGGAGATAACTTTTTGGGTTGGGGTTTGAAATCGCTTTGGGCAGCTTCACCGTTGAGAGAGTTGGGAAAGTGAAGGCATTTGTTTATTGAGGAGGGCAAAATGGTCATTCAAGGATGCCTGCATGGCTGGGAGCTGCAGAAGTTGTCTGCTAAGGTACTGTAGCTAACGGTAGAAATTTTTGTACTTTCCCGTAATTAATTTGCGTCAAACAGGCGCTTAGTCAAAAAGGTAAAGAAATGTACAAGTTTCGATCCTTTTGGGTAAATAGAATACTTTTAATAGATTGCAATGAAACTTGAAATATTTCTCATGTTCCACATGCAGATGCTATAAGTGCATCTAGGTACGATGGTTTGTTGTCTGACCAAGTTGTAATGGAGTAAATATAATAGACAATAAGGTAAAATTTTGTATTCTAATATCTTTGGTCTCTAATTAGAGGTATTACTTTTTTACGGTTCATTATTTTTATATTCTAACAAGTTGTTTAACTTTGCTAATTTTCAGATTTAAATGCATCATTGGTTAGATGTCTTCTCAAAACATGTTACAAGAGTTCAAGAAATTTTCTTTTCAACAACTAGAACAAGATGGTTCCAANTTAGTAATTGATGTGTAGATGAAACATGTCTAAATTTCTCTATTGAATAGCTAAACTTGTGTATTTCTACGAAACAACATTGATGCGTGTTTTGAAATGTAATATTGGCCAGATTATTGTTGTTCATATCATAAATGCTATTTAATGTGTGTGTGTGTGTGTGTGTGTGTATTATTTTTTTTTATTTTTTTTTGATACTCAGGTATCCCAACTTAGAAATGTGTATATTCAACAAATGCTATAAAATTTAAAATTATGATGGAAAACGAATGCTATTGAAGATGTAACTATGTCAATTATAAAATGCTATTAAAACCAAAATTATAACGTAAAAAATGCTATTAAAATAAAAAAGATTGCACGAAAAGAATGCTATGAATACTATAATTATGACGATAATAAAATGCTATTTTAAAGTTTTTGTAACACTTTATAATGGCATTCAAAAAATGTTATAATAGAGGTACGACTTTTAATAACACCACCCACAATAACATTCAAAAAAATGTCATAGAACATGATAGATAGCATTTTTCGCATGCTATAAATGAGTTAATATGTTGTAGTGTAGAAAGATTACCTTATTTATAGTGCAGTTATGAGACGATAATCTGGTCTGAAGTTTGTGTAAAATAACTAACAATCATTCCACGCTATGAAATAGTCAACTAAACTACGACACATGCATTGCACGTGCGTCCACTAGTATTATATATAAGGCGAAGCCGAGTAACCTAGGGCTGTAAATTTAATTGCTTAATTTTTCATATTTTACAATGTTCAATGTTGTAAATTGTAATTTAATTTTGAATTGTGCTTAAAATTATTTTAGAGTTCAGGGTTTTATCTTTATTGACTAGGATTTTTGTGCATAATCCTCAAGTTGTTTTATTAAACCTTGAAATATTATTTTAATATTTTGAATGTTGTTCTTTATGATGATTTATACATTAATTTGTGAACTTGGTAAATTTATGGATTTGATATATATGACGAATCTTTAATTATCACTTGCTTTATTCCAGTATGGAACGATCATGGATGAATGATAGTCACATTGTTTATGGTGAAAAACATATATTTTGGAAGATTGTTGATGAAATCACTGTTCAAAAATATCAAAGTATGAAGAACTGCAAGGAGTGGTTGTAATATATGTCATTTAGTATTGTGTTATTACATTTATTTTTATTTTTATCTTATGGAATACACCAGCACTAGAATAAATTTTTGGCTTCCCGGCTATTTATATGAACTTCATATATAGTACCAAATTTTCAAACAAAAAATAATAATAATATCCCAATATATTAAATACTACAATTACTTAATAGTTGATACAATTAAACAATTTAGATAAAAACATAGTGTAACTATTTTTCAGACTTCAAACTCGTGCATCCTTCTTCGTTTAACTCATCTTTCATATCATTCGATACAAATCATTTTTCTCGAACTCCCATATTTCAACTTGAACTTTTCTACCACATATTTGTAGGTTATAAAAAGTGAAAATGAAAACCAACAACAAACATAAATAAGAGATAAGTCAAATTAAACATGGTTAAACTAATTGTCAATGACCACATGAGAAGGCTCTCTCTCTCTCTCTCTCTCTCTCTCTCTCTCTCCCTCCTTATTTCCTTCCACCACAAAAGCTTCTCTTTCCTTAATCCTTTCTTTTTTTCCTCCGGCCATGTGTTCTATTCCGGCTGTAAGTAATCTTAATCGAAATTGCTAAAATAGTCCTCCCATTTAATCATAACTACTATAGTGCTCTTCAAATATTAAACTTTGTTTTTAAGTCAATCCTAACAATCTTCCATCTCATCATCATAGTAACACTCAACGAACCACGACTGTGCATTACGAGCACCACTTGCTGGTAGAGTATCTATTTTATTCTCCTCTTGTTGTTCATCAGCCCCACTTTAAATTAGACATAAACAAGGTTGTTCATATTTGTAGCATCTTT
>CAIGRO010003139.1:0-17051 GCA_903798355.1 Fraxinus baroniana
GTTTTGAATATCTTTTCTCCTTGATCCATTTTAGAGGTCGTTTGGTAGAGATTAAAATTGGATTAAAATTGAAAAATTAACCGTTATGGTTGATTTTTATTAGATAAGTGAGACTCAATAACGACTATATTTTCAATTTTAATTAAATTTTAATCGGTACCAAACGGGCTCTTAATTTTATAACTTTTAAAATAGAAGGAATCGTGTTCACTGCCATGTCTTGGAAGTTTCATGTTAAAATGTTAACTTTATTAAAAGTAGTTAGATCAAGAGAATATTAGGGTCCTTTTGATTTAGAGATAGAGCTTGACTGGAAAGAAAATAAATTGTAGGGAATTGAATTACCTAAAATTTGTTGTACTGTGAATTGTCAATAAATTGTGTTTGATTGATATAATTTTTCACCTGAAAAATGTTGAAATTTTCTATCTTTTGATGTTCGTTTGACTTTGTGTTTTCATGAAAATTGTCAATTAAGGGGATAAAACTTCTTACAATTTGAGATATAATTTGTTTGGATTGCCAAAAAAAAATGGAAGATTTTTTGTGTTTGTTTGACTTTGTTTTACATGAAAATTGTCAATTTAAAGGATATTTTTTTTTTCAATTGAGGATATATTTTGTTTCTATTGCAAAATAAATAAATAAATGGAAAACCAAAACCCACCTAAAAGGTAGGAATTGAAATTTCCCTAAAACCAAGGAAATGGGCAAAGATAGAAAACCAATTCTTGGGGAAAAAAAATGTCATCAAACATACTTCATCATGATGGATTATTTGAGAATGTGAATCTTGAAATTCGACTACACATATTAAGCATTTGTTTGAGCTCCATTATTTTAAAAAAAATTGATTTCGGAAAAATATTTTTTTAAGAATGTATAATTAAAAAGTAAAAATGCATTCTATCCAAATTTTATAATATTATTATAAGAGTTTCCATGTCTTGTGTTATATTCAAGACTTCTTGTGTATCGTGTTTGCGTATATAGAACTTAATTAATTAGTAGTATGTAATGTGTATAATTTTCTCAAAATTTTCAACTATTGCACAAAATTTTCCCAACAAGAACTAACATTTTGATCTAGATTTTTCTTAATGTTGTAGCTCTTAAAGGTTGTGTGAAGAAACAAAGTGACTCAATTTCGTCCAAACAATATTATAACACATGTAAAGTTCATAAATATAGTTGAGTTGTATTGAGTTTGGTTGGACGAGTTTATTCGATTTTCATAAGTTAACCCATAACACGACCCGCATACACAATCAGCTAGGGGTGGGCAATTGACGGGTCGGGTCGGGTTTTGACCCAAAACCGACCCGACCAGAAATGAAACCGATTTTGGACTTTCTTAACCCGACCCGAGATTTATTCTAAACCGACCCGAACCAACCCGACGGGTCGGGTCGAGTCCCATTTTTCATTTGATTTCAATGAAATCGTTTCATTTTCACACCTCACAGCATTCTCCCCTTTGACAACTCCCAGCAATCCATCCTCCCCGACCACCACCACCGCTTCTCCCCTCCTCACTACTCACAGCATTCTCCCCCTTGACAACCCCCAGCAATCCATCCTCCCTTACCACCACCACCGTCCCAATTAGACGCACCACCGCTTCTCCCCTCCTCACTACAAAAAATCAAAGAGAAATTACCTGGTGCTTGCAAAATCATAGAGCTTTCCAGTGCAAGAGAAAATAATCAATCCAACTTGTGCATCACAAAGAATTGAAAGCTCCTTAGCCTTCTTCAGCAACCCATTTCTTCTCTTCGAGAAAGTAACCTGCCTACTCGAGAAATTGTCGATCCTACGGATCACAATCTTCCCTCTTCCCATTTTGTCTTGATCTGCTGTACAAACAGATCGAAGGCAGTAATAAAAATATAGGGTTTTAATCAAATCCCACTCTCAGAAATTGACAAAAAAAAAAAGATTAGAGAGAGAGAGAGACAAAAGATCTTACTAATTTGAGCTTTGATTGAAGACTAGTGTGAGAGAGAGAATTTTTGGGAAACCTTTTTGGAGCTGGAAGTGTGTTAGAACTTTGAAGCAGGGAGCGATTTTCAAAACATGGGGGTTGATAATTGTGGTTGGGTCGGTTTAGTACAAACCGACCGACCCGTTTAGGTTTAATTTATTTTTCGAACCGACCCGACCCATAATATCCTCTCAACCGAACCGACCCGACCCAACCCGTTTCGGGTTGGGCCGGGTCGGTTTAGTGGGTTGTGGTTTTGATGCCCACCCCTACAATCAGCCCACACAACCCATGTAAAAAAACAAAAAAATCGATCCAAATCGGTTGGGTTGGTTCGGTTTTGACGGGTTCAGTCGGGTTTTAATCATCCATAGGTACAACATTATCTACAACAGATTTAGCCCATGTTTGATAGAAATCGAAATCGAAATCGAAATCAAAATCAAAATTTTAATTTAAGCCAAAGTCAACAATTAACATTAACCACACTCACAACTTTTCAACCACACATTTCATCAACTTTTATAAAAATTTACTAAAAAAATCTAATTTTAATCAACATCAAACAATGCTTAACATGCTGAACTTAATATAATAATAGACAAATATTTCATAGATCTCTAATCCTTAACACACTCTAGAATTAGCAATGTGCATTAGCGTATCAAGCACAACCTAACTCAAATGCTATTATCCAATGAGCCCAACTTAACTCCGCTCTTAATGAATCGAGCCTAATTGCTTGGTTATTGAGTTTGCAAGACTGGAGGGATTCTTCAAGGCTTTAGCAGTCAAATATTCAACTGATATCTCAAAGCTAAATGTTGTAAAGGCCAAAAATCCCAACACCTTGGAGCCAAGGGCCAATAAACTTCTCCCCCAAAGAGAAAAACAACTCAAAACAAATCGAGCACAAAGAGTGCGACTTTTCTAGAAGGATCTCCAATGAAGATAACGTCCCTTGATAAGGTTTTAATCGAGTGGTAAAAATACTCGATGCCAAAACACACAGACCAAAAAGTTTCATGGTATGTTCAGTAAGTGGACCATAGAGTATTAAAAAGAGAAAAAAAATTAAAATCATATTCATTGCGTATTCCGATCATGTCCAATGTTACGTACCAAACATACCCTTGGAGTCTAACCAATCAAGATTTCAAATATTATTTTCTAGAACAGTATTAATAAGTTCTCTCTTGTCGTAAGAGGAATCTACCATTACCATAAAAGAATACAGAATCAATGTCTCGTAGACAAGATAACCACAAGGCATTCAATATTCTCGAAGTTCCACATTTATTGTATGGTTGGTTGTGTTTTAGGTCCCTTTTTAGGCACTAGTTGATGCATCACCTAAAAAGTGCTTTTAATCAAGGCCAAATGTGCTCTTACTCACATTTCATCAATACGCATATTCAAGACTGTGTGTGACTGATAAAGCCCCTATTTGAACCACATTCTCTAAAAACTCTTTTCCCAAAATTCATTCTCTCACAATAAAAAAAATTTTACACGTAAGCACAAAAAATTTCTCAACTTTTTAATCAAACACTCTTTAAAAAAAAAATCACTATTACAAAATCTATTCTACCAAAAATGGGGCTCAAACATACCCAAAATATATCCTGCATAGATAAGACAAGATGATATCCAGCATGCTTAATAATCTGCAGAAGACACCAGCCTATTCACCAAACATTTAAAGCACAATGTATGTGAAGATCATTGAATTCTCTGGACATCATCAATTGATACCCATTCATGCTTTCTTCTACACCAACATAATTCCACAAAGGAAAACTGAAAAAGGTAAATACATATAACAGATGTGGGTCTTAGCATATTTATAGGCTATGAGACAATCAAATAAACACAACACTTCTATGTCCACCAACAACAATAATATTATTTGCTCACCATTTAAATTGGGATCTCAACTTTGACGGTAAACAATAAAGTTAATTCTGTTATGCTATATTGCCAGGAAACTATTTTATTGTCATAGAAATTACACGGAAACTACAGACATTTTACTTCGCGAAGCCCAAAGGTAGTTAGGAACAGAAGATATTTATACGTATAGCTTAAACAGTACGGTGCCATTTCCATCCTTCGACTTCCTTTTCTTGAAACTCTAATGGCAATCTACTTAAAACAGAGGCTAAACTTAATGGCTGAATCAACTTTTCTTCAAGAGGACTGTCTTAAAATCTGTACACATTCTTGATCTTTGCAATGAAGAGAACAACAATTCAAATTCTCAAAGATGTTATCTTTATTTTTCTTGAATAAATATATTCCATTCCAAAAATTTAAGACAGCAGCATAAATCTTTGACTTCTAAAGAAAAGATAAGAGTAATTTGCAACGGAACCATAAGTTGCAACTGNGATGTTATCTTTATTTTTCTTGAATAAATATATTCCATTCCAAAAATTTAAGACAGCAGCATATATCTTTGACTTCTAAAGAAAAGATAAGAGTAATTTGCAACGGAACCATAAGTTGCAACTGAATAGTAAAATAATAGGTCATAAACGTGTCTGTACCTTACATATAAGGTGTGTTCTTTGTACCAACAGATCTTTCATAAAGGGGAGTGAAATATGTAAAGGAAATTGTAATACATGTTCACAATGATAAAGGAAAAGTCTATCGACTCTGTAACCAACTTTAGCCGCCCACTACTTGCACACGGAAGTAAGACAGATTACGTTGCACTCAAAAGAAAATGAGATACCAAGTGGCAAAAGGCAACTTAAGGTAATTCTGAAGTGATAATATATGGCATTTCGCTTTAGAAATTTCCTATATTGTTTTCACATTGACGTCCTTTAAAGTCACTCTCCATGAGCCAGAATCCCTAGGACACTAGCATAGCTTCCAAAGATTTAATTGTGCACTAGTAGCTAATATCCACGTGGTGAATCGAAACTGCTGTCTTAACTTCTGCGTCTGAATGATCACATGTTAATCCCAAATGCAAAACCAATCTAGAGAAGGGCTCTAAATATGGGATTTCTAGTTTCATTTTCCAGTTATATTCTTTTTTAAATCCCATTTGATACCAGGTAAATGGGAAGTTGAAGAACAAGCTAGGAAGAATAATAGCTCCATGTCTTTAATCTTAATTCCACGTTGCTTTTAAATTGAATCTCCATTCATGTCTCCCACTAGAAAATATCAGGTAGAATACACATTATTAGTGGTTTGTACAACCAAAAAAATCACCAATACTACATCCCTGTGTGCAGAATACTCCCATAGAATACGAAATCTACCAAGTACCAAATTCAAGACATGGTCATACTCAAGGACAGATACATCATCCATTGAGGTATGCACACATTATATACATACTCGTATGCATTCACCTTAATACATACACAAAAACACACAAGAAGAAGACCACGATCCAGTGAAATTGCCGTGTCGAAGTGAAGCATTTGAGAAATGCATTCTATTCAACAACATAATACTAAACAGTCTAAACTACAGATAAAACATAAGGAAAATAGCTTGAACTTTCAAATTGTTGAATTAGTATATGGACAATCGTCCTGGCATAATTGAAGGAAATTTAGAAAAACAACACGGAATGATCCCACTCACAGTAGCAGCCAGTGCTTAAGAGTGACTAAAATTTTGATTCTCGGCCACTTCTTCGGAACCTGAGTCCTGTTCAAGGTCCCCGAACTTCTGCTTGAAGGAATCTTGCCTCTGTAGCCACATAATATGGCCCTGAATTTTCAAAGGGAATTCAAAAAATCACTACAATATACAAATAATTCATTTTCTATATATGTGTGTGCGTGTATCGTACGAGTACCTGGAGAGCAGCGGCCCAAGCTATGAGGAAAGAGGCAAACCAGAATTTTTTGCTCTTAAGAATCTGCCGGGCTTCGAATTTGTTCGTTTCCATTGTCAGCGAATTACAGAAAACCCTAAAACCCTATCCCAGAAAGTTGCATCAAAGTTCTGAAAATTCAGGAAATGAATTGAAAACTTCAGAAACTTCAGGGGACATTATGCAGCTCCCAGAATATTCAGGGGTAGAATCCCAATAATCTGAATATTAGAGGCTGAACATAAATCCCAGGGACTAAATTGTACCAACAAGAAAGTTATAAGGACCGATATGAAATAAACAGAAAGTCTAGGGACCAATTTGTAGAATGTTGAACAACGGGGGAAAATTTGAATATTACAAGAACGACAGGAGCATACTTTGAAAATCCAGAAATTAGAGGGACTGGAATGCAGAAGTCATAGAACACGGGGGCCGGTTCATAAAATATGGATAAAGTGTTTTTTGACTCTTGATTTGAGTTTCTATTAAGCTGGGTATTATTCACAATTTCAAGAGCCAGGTTAAATAGGGACCCCAAGTTTTGGTTACATAGTTTGTAACCCCTACAAGTTCATATTTTTGGTCACAAAATTTACAATTCGTTCTCATATGTGAAACTCGTATACATTTGTTGGTTGTGCTTGTCAAATATAGTTGGATAATGCTTCTTGTACAAAATCTTGTACAAAGGGGTGTCCAGAATGGCCACTTGGACACCCCCTATTGGAGGGAGGTGGTGCTTGTCAAATATAGTTGGATAATGCTTCTTGTACAAAATCTTGTACAAATGGGTGTCCAAAATGGCCACTTGGACACCCCCCCAGCCGACCCTCCAATAGGAGGTGTCCAAGTGGCCATTTTGGACACCCCTTTGTACAAGATTTTGTACCTATAGCACAACACAATATAGTTTATTATAGTACAAGTTAAGTTTGTACAATTGTTAGGTCGTAAGAAAAGAAATGAGTAGAAAATTTACAACTAATGAGAACGACAATTCATATTACCGTCTGGACTTATAATTTGTTGCAGTTACAAGTAGATTGAAAGTTCTTTAAGATATATTACGTCGTTCAAAAAACCATGCAACCACTCGACAAAAATGTAAGTGAAATCCTAGCAATAAAATATTGTGTGATATGTGGAATACACGCCACACTGTTTTCTTTATTTATTATCTCCAATTAGTGTTAATTCCAAATTGGTTATAAAAAGGCTATTCCAATTTTTTCTTACTCTTAACACATTCTTATTTATATGATAATAGATCCTTATTCGTGCTATATTCATCTTATAATCATCGTGATGTAGATTGACACGGGCGGTTGTAATTAATTTTGATAGCATTGATTTATTTTATTTTATGCAATTAAATTATTAATCCAATCATGAGCAATTAGGGGCAGAGAATCTTTCTATGTCTTCTTAAGAGACATTTTGGAGGAAATTATTATCATGATTCATGAAAAAGATGTTCTAAATAATAAATGTTCGAGATAAATATACAATAAAAAAAAGATCAGGACATAAGTATGGAGGGAAACATAAAATAGGACTTAAAAGGGAAACATTTGATGCAAGCATGGAGGAAATTTCACTAGAGGTCACCCAAATTACAAATGTATTTCATGTTGGTCACCTAACTTCAATGTACATTAAGTTGACCAACCAACTTATATTTTTGTCTCGCCTTAGACCGTTTCGTCCATAGATCTTAACAAAACTCAACGAAATTTGTGACTCAAATTATATTTTTGGCAACACAATTTTTTGAGTGCTGATAAATACAAATTTCACGTTTTTAATTTAAAAGAGTGGGTCTTCTGCGGCGGCAAATAATGCGTGAATAAATATTGCACTCATCTAGTTAACTTAGGTCACAAATTTCACTAGTTCAATTACTCGATAAGAATAATAGTTAAGTTGAATGATCAAACTTAAATAAAATAGATGTTGGTCGATCGACGAATTGAAAAGTGTGATCAAAGTAAACAATTTCCCTCTAACCTTGCAATAAAATATTTTCTACTACTACTACTATGATTTCTCTGTTTATACTCTCACGAAAGATTTTTTTACTGTGTTCATTCTATACGAAAAAGGCCAAAACGTCACCATACCCACACAATGTAAAAACATTTTTTAATATAAGAACAAATAATTCATATACTTGTATTTTCTTAATATATACCATACTATAATCATTTAACTGAATAAAGACAGGAACATTGAACAACAAGAAGACTTGGAGATTTAAATAAAAATCAATCCACTTGTCCTCGTCTACATATACACAATCTCTCCACATGAATCTTAGACTCTCAGTTGTGTAATAAATTTTTCCCTTTCAAGGTTTGTTCACTGCACGGTTACATTTGTCAAAATATATTAACCCGACTCTGTAATCGATCGTGTAAGACTTGACTAAAGAGGTTCGCATTCTTCACAGCTGATCAAAAAGAATTTGTGTTAAAAAAAATAATTATGCTACATGTACATCTATGTATACATTTTTGTTGACATTCATCCACGTGACACCATCATATCTTTCGATTTTTTCAACATCCTTTCACATTACTGTCCAAATTGTATTATATAGGGGGAATGTCATCTATAATGTAAGTTAGAATGTACATCTAGCTTAATTTTTAAAAAATTGAAGAAATTTACAAGGAAAATTGTAAGACCTTACGGCCTAACACATGTTGTGTCGACCAGTCGTGTATGATGCAGGGGTGACTGGACACAAACTACCTCAAAATTAGATTGTGCTAGCTTGTGCTTGACTCTAGGATTGGGCACGAGTCGAATTCGGAACCAACCGTTTGATTGGATGAAATTCCAACTCGAAATCAAATCAAAATATGAATAAATCAACTCAAATTAACCCGAACTTGTTTAGATTGGTATAAAAGGAATTTTTCCCTTAAATGTTATTTTTCTTTTAACTCGACCCCTCTAATCGAGGTTTTTGGGTTGGTTCAAGCCACTTGAAAACTAAACCAACATTTCTTCAAATCAATTATGCGGATAATTTGTCCAACCCCACTTAACTCCAAAAAAAACTTCTACTCCAACCAATTAGTTTCGAGTCTAATCCCTACCAAATACTTGATAAACATTTCAAGGGGGAATGAAGTATACATTAAGGGCGTGTTTGAACCACATTATTTTGGAAGAATGTATTTTGGAATAGTAAATTGATGGAGAATGTGTGGTTGAAAAAGAAGGAAAAGTGATGTGATGAAAAATATTATTTGATTGAAGAATGTGTTGTTGAAAATGAGTAGAAGAATGATAATGAAAATTTTAATGTGCATCAGCCACCAAACATGGGCTAAAAAACAAAACTAGTATATACATGTTTGGTATATATTAAAATTTAGATTTAGTAGTCAAAATCAACAATTAATTTTTGTCACTTGTTTCACCGGAATAATTTTTTAACTACATATTTTATCAATTTTTATTAAAATATACTAAAAATTTAATTTTAATCTCCAACCCATAATGTAAAATGAAAAAAAAAAAAAGTAATAAATGAAATTCCAACTCGAAATCAAATCAAAATATGAATAAATCAACTCAAATTAACCCGAACTTGTTTAGATTGGTATAAAAGGAATTTTTCCCTTAAATGTTATTTTTCTTTTAACTCGACCCCTCTAATTGAGGTTTTTGGGTTGGTTCAAGCCACTCGAAAACTAAACCAACATTTCTTCAAATCGATTATGCGGATAATTTGTCCAACCCCACTTAACTCCAAAAAAAACTTCTACTCCAACCAATTAGTTTCGAGTCTAATCCCTACCAAATACTTGATAAACATTTCAAGTGGGAATGAAGTATACGTTAAGGGTGTGTTTGAATCACATTATTTTGGAAGAATGTATTTTGGAATAGTAAATTGTTGGAGAATGTGTGGTTGAAAAAGAAGGAAAAGTTATTGATGTGATGAAAAATATTATTTTATTGAAGCATGTGTGATTGAAAATGAGTAGAAGAATGATAATGAAAATTTTAATGTGCACCAACCACCAAACATGGGCTAAAAAACAAAACTAGTATGTATAAGTTTGGTATATATTAAAATTTAGATTTAGTAGTCAAAATCAACAATTAATTTTTGCCACTTGTTTCACGGGAATAATTTTTTAACTACATATTTTATCAACTTTTTATTAAAATATACTAAAAATTTAATTTTAATCTCCAACCCATAATGCAAAAAAAAAAGAAAAAAAAAAAAGTAATAACCATACTTTAGTAAAGAAACATTGAAACCAAAATCTGTACTAACATCGAGTCATTATTATGATTAGGGTTCTAACTATTGGGCTTGCTGTTGCAGTTTGGAGGAGAAGAATCCATAGGAAGTACCTGTGAAGAAGAGCTTGAAGGACGATACTGTTCTTCAAAACTGTAATTTTGACTATGTCCCCCTTCTTCCATGATTTTTCTGCTATAAAGTTTCTCTTCTGCATCCCTCAAGAATTTCAATTTTGGAGGTGGAGAAGACCCTAAGTTATTGAATACTGCATCACTTTTTGATTCAAGAAATGGATTAAAACAACCATTTTGATTATGGTTATCTGATGATGATGATGATGATGGGGTTAAAGGAGGAGTAAAATATGGCGGAGAAGTAACAGGAGTCAAGAAGGGAGTTTCATCAATGTTGTGAAGTAAATCGCTCAAACTTTTACTTCCTGATTGCTTTCTACTGATGTCAAAACTGGATCTTCCATTTTCAGATTCCAAATCTGACCTTGTTTCTTCTTCTATAGAGAAGAGATGTCTTGGAATGCTATCTTCTGATCCTAAGGGATTGAACTGCAAATTCTTGTTGTCGTTTGAATTGGCATGAATTTCATGAGCCTGAGGTGTTTGAGAGATTGTCTCTGTGAAATTTATTTCTCGAGCACCGGTTGTACTCGAAGAAGATCGTTTTTTGCAACAAAATCTGTAGAAAAAATCTGTTGCTGGTCCACTGTGATAGCCATCGTCATTACTTCTCTTGATAATCCTATTTTTCCACCATAACAAGTAGTAAATCTCAAAAAGCAGAGCCAGCAAAAGACATCCAAAAACAAGACTCAGACCCAGCCCTACACCAGTCAAATATTTCATCCTTTTTATATGTATATATTCTATGTAGCTTCTGATGGCAGAACCATATCTTAAAAGTTTCTTCCCAACTTCCCACCAATAATGTTAGGTTTCTCAAAAATGATCAGTTCCTCGCTTGCCTTTCTATTCTGGAGGCCAAAGACCCTGGCCGGAGTCGGAAAGGGCTTAAGAACAGAAATTATTTTGGGCCATAAAAGAAAATCTGGATAATTGAAGACAAAATGCAAGTATCTGAGAGAATACTTGGGTTTTAAACTGAAGATTCTTTTTACCCGAACCTTCAGACTTCAAAATGATTGCCCCAACTGCAATAAACAAAGCCCGCAGAAAGAATAAAAGGTCTGTTTGTTTGGTGTATTGGTCTTCATGGATATTAATGTGAACTATCAAAGCTCAACAAGGTATAGATTAATTACAAGTGATTAGCCAAATGTGGACAATATATAGTCAAGTAGTATTTCAACATTAAATGACACGTGAACCACTTTTACACTTGTCTGTTATTGGTCTTTTAAAGTTCTTTCTATCTTAAATCTTAACAGCAATGTCGTTTGTATCGATTTAAAACTGCACGGGATAACTTATGACATGTTTAGTAAGTTAGATTGAATACTATAATAGTATTAAAGAAAAAAAAGTTGAATTTCGTTAGCTCTATTAAATAATCTTGTTTAATACCGCGTAACATATGTGATAAGAAATTGCAGGTGAGGGGATTGGCAGAAGGAGGATGCCCTTTGTGAAATTTTTATGGTTGGAAAGTCACATTCTTCGATAGATGCTCACATGGGATCAGATGGAAACAAAAGGTATGTTTCATTTGACAAACATATTAATCTCTTTTGTACTCTTGCTTTTTTACCTTTTCTTGGGGGAGGGGAGTGCTAGTGGGGTTGTTGGAGGACAGGGGAATTTACTGAGGTAATATATATTTGTTAAGATTGATGACCTCACTTCACTTAATATAGCTATCTGATACAATTGATGGGATTTAAACCAGTTACTCGAACCCATCCAACACTATTAATTTTCATCTTTTAACTGACTTGACAGGGATGGTCTTTGCTCGGGCTCATAATTAGAGTTTTGTTTTTACTTTTTACTAAAACGAGCTATACATTTAACTTTAGCATAGAAAACAATCCAACAGCTTCTGATAGAATAATCCCCAGTAGTGAAGTGGAGTGCAAGGTAGCTGAAAAGGAAATTAACTTAGAAAAAAGTATATGATTTGGCATACTTTCAAAGATTTTTTTTCTGCAATTATATTGGAATTTTTTCTTTCTTTTTCATTTTTACCAAATGATTACTAACAAAATCTATTAGTGGGGGGTGTTGCGGTGGTCACTAGTTCATGTTTTGTACGCAGTAGTGACAACACACTATAAGATAATACAAGATTTATAACTTCCATTCCAATCTCTTACTGTATTATTCAATTCAATGTTCTAAATGTCAGCATGGTGTTATATGAATTGGAACATTTGTAAGTGTATATAACTTCCTCCAGTCTACATCAGGACCGTAGAAGCTCATGGCTTTTTTAGGAATTGATTATCTTATGTGCATTACACACAAAAAAGGCCATTATTCTGGACCTTAATTATTTTTTTGTCTTTCTAAACTGTGGGATTTGGATCCTACTAACTAGTCTGCAAAGCAGACTGTCCAAATGTTTAATGTAGGCTCCCCAGACTCGTGTATTTTTGGGGGAAGTCTCCATTTCTTATGATTTGATGATAAATTGTTATTATCACAAAGATGAAGCACCAAAAACTACAGTTATTTCCCTGGTTAAGTCTATGGTTGCGCATCTCCACACGTCCTAATGTTGTTAAAATTTAGTTGTTATACCTCGTCTTACGTGGCACTTACATGGGATTTTAAAGTAGTCTATTGAAAACAGTCTACTAGGAGAGTGTAAACGGTCTGATTTGGACACAAATTCGTTGAACATCCTATTCCGTTTTTATAAGGAGTTGACTTGACATGCCAGTATGTGTTTAAGGTACGTAACTAGGAACCTTAAGTTATAACATTCGGTTTCAATGTAATTAGATCTCGTATTTTTGCTTAACATATATTTCATCATCACCATGAAGGAAGCCTGTAAGAGGGTGATCAGTTCCGGAAGGAAATAAGCGTTGGCGACTTGAGCGAGCAAATCTGTGCTGAAGAACAATAGATTGTACCGTGAAGATAAAGACGAACATTATGGAGTGTTCGCATAAAATTATTAGTAACTTTTTAGGAGGAATAGTAACCACGAAGTGTGTGGTAAATAAATGAGTTGTAGTTGTGAATGTGTGATTGAAATTAATGTGTGATTTTTGAGTGAATATAAAAAATACCTTTTTAGTAACTTGTGTTTGATGACTTTGTCCCCATATAGTCTTACCACATTGTCGAGATTTGTACTTTTAGTGTATTATTATTAAAAACATGTAATCGGAGCTTAGGATCAGTGTGTGAGTGAGGCGATCCAAATTGGAATCAAGAATGGTGAAAAAATCAAGACAGGGAGGTTTTCATTAGAATTCTCTTTTAGGACGAAATATAGAACAAAGAGTTTCTATTTATCTTTTAATTACCAGCTTAAATTTGCTGGTCTGGTGTTCGTAACTTTTTCTACTCGGAATTCATGTAAATCCATGCTCGTGTTCGTCATTGCATGCTATTATGCGAGGAAAGTGTGTGTGTGTGGTTTTTTTTTTTTTTTAACGAGTCACAAGTTCCAATGAGCGTGCCTAGCACGAATATGATAGTCCCAACACAATTCAAGTGCCTTTTTAACATTGGAGACAATCGAATTTCGTGTAGTATATACCTGTAAACACGACTACAATTACAATAATTCCTTTTCAACTTAAAAGATGGTAGATAAGAATTTACATAGAAATTAAGAAAAAGGGAAGCTTGATCCTAAATCCGTTTTTGATTTTCCAAAACGTCTCTCGATTATCAGTTTAGCCGTCTCCATTTAATCTAGCCTAATTCATTATACAATATCGACCCGTGCACTTTCCGTCCCCGAATTTGAATCCAGCAACTGTGAAAGCATTAACGGAGAAGGCAAAACGATGGTGCGACAAATAGGGCAATTCGAATGCGAATAAAGCCACATATCGATACACTGTACATGGAACGAGTGTATGCACTCCGGCAGTGTACGCAATTCATCTTCTTCTTCAAAATCCGACAAGCAAACTGAACACATATTACCGTCCACTCCGATCAAGCCAGTATCCTTCTGAAATTTGTGTGTTGGAAGGAGTTCGGCCACTGATGTATCAATACTAAATTGCGGGTCGGGTTGTCCCATGGTGGAGACGAAAGTTGGTCGTGGAGGTGGGTTTCGGCGGAAGCGCAGCAAGCCATGGATGTTACCCGCCGTGATGCAATGGTATATGGTGACGAACACGGCAGCAGAAGCGGCTGCTATTAGGAAAATGATGAGTTTAAGTACGAGGCCGGAGTTTTCATCATCCGCCATTTGGTGGAAGGGTTAAGAGAATTGGTAGACTTGGGCGTGGAAGAAGGGTTTGATCAGGCATACATAGAAGGGACGGAAATAGCAAGATAGATTTTTGTTTCGTGTGAACTTCGTCTTGGCATGTTTGTTTGAAACTAAAATCTTGTGGTATGTTGATGCTACTATCTCAAAAACATGTCCGACACGATTCTCTATTTTCTTCCCCCTTCGTATTTTTTTTTTCCCCCTATTTTTTCACATTATACATGCGTCTTTGAGTCTTTTTTTCTTTTTGAAAAAAGAAAAATTCGTTAAATTTTTGTTTGTTATATTGTATAATATACTCCATCCAATAAGGCGTAGTCTTTTGTGTTTTTCTTTAATTTTCTTCACAATTTGCATGCATTCTCTAGGTCCTTTTAGTTTTTCTCCCATTGTTGAAGAAGAAAAATAAGTTCGAATCTTGTAGAAGTGTGCCATTTGTGTTTTATCTCTATTATCTTCACATTCTACATGTTGATTTGTGGGTCCTTTTTATTTTTTTAAATCTTGTGAAATGCATTTTTCTCTCTTTTATTCGTTCTCTGGGTGCGAGCATGAGACCACTTTATTTATTTAGCTATTTCCTCTTTCTAGACCAACATCAATGTGCACTATAATGGAACCAAACTGAAGCATCTTGTGTCTTATTTTTCGTCTCCTTTGCACATCATCGATTTCTTGTTTCTTTTGAAAATCAACTTAAAATAATAGCAATTTTGAACACAAAAATACTAGGTCAAACATCACTATAAATAGTAGAAAAAAAATGAGGCCAGCTTATGATTGATTTAAAGAATCAAAAAAGGCTAATCAAGCCATCTATCGTGTTAAAAAAGATCTCCCTTTCAAGATGAGTTCAAATTCCCCTTTGCATATTCTCACTTCGTTTCATTTGTTGCAAATTTTGCAACGACAATCAGTGATGGAGCCAACACAAAAGTTCAGTACATGCGGATCGAATGTTAACCGTTGTCCGTCAACAATCAATTATCGTAAGAGCGGTGTCGTTTATTAATATTTAATTAAATATTATAAAAAATTATTCAATATATATGTAAATACTCTAAAACGTAATATATATATATATATATATAATCCAATACAAACCAAAATCATCTCGTAAGTATGTCATCCTAACATCATTTATGATATTAGGATCATATGATTCGATGAGGGGATGTTTCCCTGGATCAGAAACAAGATCATCCACATTAAATTGAGCCTGAGACTTCTATATGTTATTTAACAATTCACTTGCTCGACTAAAAGCAGTGGAAGGATTGGATGCACAGCTAGAAGTAGAAGAATTAGGTATAGACTTTCGTTTCAATTAAAAAAATTGTTTCATAATCTGCAAAAATCGTTTCAATTAAAGCGGTATCAATCTAATAAGTAATAAGTAGTTAAAACTTAAAATCACTCCAACCTTAAAAAAATAATAATTGATATAACTTTCTCGACATCCTCTCTCCTAATGTGAGGGTAGGAGTGAGAATGAAATGATTTATTTGCTTCCAATTTGTTATAGTTGTTTGTTCTCTTTTCTTCAAAAAAAAAAAGCTTGTTATTAGGAAATACTTGTTTTAGTTTGCTTAGTTACTAGAAACATAATTCTAGATCACTGTACTATTGTATTAAAAATTGAAAGGCACCTAGAACCATCCCATTTTTTTAGGATAATACGTATATAAATTTTATGCTCCATGTTAAACTTTCACAATTCTCGGTCTGACACATGCTAGGTCAAATTATTTTTCCAACTCAGTGCGCTGCAATAGGTAAAAAATGCCCCAGCTTGCTCATTTTTTCTTCAAGTCTTTCCAAAATTAATTTTTTCCACAATGTTCTAACCGTTTATAGTCAAAATGTTAAGTTCTCCCTTTATTTATTATGCCAAACTCTTAACACTATCTTAAATTGTTTATTTGAAGATTAATGATAAGGCCCAAACTTTTTGAATACCCAACTAAGATTAATGATAAGGCTCAAACTTCTTAAATGCCCAATTCTCTCAGCCCAAAACAAAAAGGGCCCAAATATGGTCATCTTCTTCCCCCCTTCTTCAGTTGTTCCCGTCTTCTCGCTCTACAACCACACTCGGCGCTTGACGGTATTAAAAACTCCGACAGATCCAGCACGGGCGGTCGCGCCCCCTTGTCAAGTGCTGGGTCCGCCCCGGCGAACACTTATCACTTTAAGCAAAATGGTCGAAAATTGAAGTTGGTGAGTTGAGTTAAAGACTATTATTGATAAAATTAAAGATTGTGCTTGTATCAAAGTGATTATTTGAAAAGTAATTTTTTAAAACATGTAATTAAAAAGTAGGAAAAAGTTATGGAAAAATCAGAAATTTATTATTATTATTTTTTGGAGAATATATGGTTAAAAATGAGTTGAAGGGTCGTGATTTTTAAATATTTTTTTTCTTCAATTTATAAATAAGAATAAAAAAAAAAATCTTCTTAGCCTTTGAATTATGGGTTTTATAAAATGGGAAAAATGCATGGGTCAGGCATTTACTTTCGAGAAATTGTAAAAAATCAAGTCATTAAAGTTTAGAGTTCAAAAATCAG
>CAIGRO010003141.1:0-13593 GCA_903798355.1 Fraxinus baroniana
ATTTTGGAAAATGAATCTCCAAAAGTAGGGAATTGTGTAATTTCCTCTATATTTTATTGCTGCATTATTTGTATTTTCCTCTGTGGCAGACTTAGGGCGTAAGGATAACAATTGGTGGATCAGAAACTTAACTCTTTCAATTTCAGCATGAGAAAAATTCTATCAAAGAAATTGTTTAGTTTCCATCAAAAATAGCATTCCTTCTCCTTCTCCTTGATTTTACATATGCAAACGTAATTACAACCCAAAGAAGCGTCATTCCATATTTTACACATAACGTAGTATGGTCAAATACCTACATCGATCAATTACGAATTAAAGATAAAAAGTAGGCATTAACACACGTGCGTGAAAATCCAATCCACTCCAAAAAATTCCTATGAATCCCGCAATATAACACGTTATAAGGTGAAATATAGTGGTTCCAAGTTAACTATGAACAATTGATCAAACAAAGCAGGGTAATCGAATTACGGAAATTACTGATAGTCAACCAAGAGACGATTAAAGAATGAACAAGTTCTATGTGTGTTAGTGTGTGGGTAAAGCGCGTAAACCGAGAGGATGTTCCAATTTGAAGGAGCTTTTGGCCATGGCGAACAATGAAAGCTACGATTTGCTACTGCTGATTGAAAGCTCGAACTTGAAAGAAAAAGGAGAAAATTCAGGGGTTGTCCCTTTGTGTTTCGTTTCTCCGTTGTTTTGAATTCATTTTGGCTATGTGTTTTGAGTCACCATCTTGAGATGATCGAAAATTTGTTCTTTTTGACATTTTGAAAATGTGTTCGTTTTGGATTTTCTTTGTAAGTTTTTAATTTGTTTTCGAAAACGTGTTTTCGAAAATAAGGGAGAGAACACGTTTTCATTATTTTGAAAAATTGAAAACGAAAAACGGCTTAAAAATAAGAAAGAGAACATGCCCTTAAGGTTTTGTTCCGATGCAGAACGCCTTTTTTTTTAAAGACAAATTACTGATTAAAAAGTGATTTTGTGTAAGAAAATTAAAAAGAATAACACTATTTTACCTCTACAATACTTCCATATGACCGGTACCAAAATTAACGGCGAGCTAATGAAATGTGTGACATGGTACTTGTTTGGAGCAAATTGAAAAGGTTACTTCACACCATAATTTTCCTTCTCATCGAGGAGTGTTGATTTAATGTAAAACAAGCACCAATTACGCTAGTGAATGTTAATTTTTTTAACCATGAAACAAAATAAAGAAAATGAGCAAATCGAAACAAATTACCAAGTTACTCTCGTCCCTTTCTAAAAATGACTTCAATTATATTGTGACTCTTAGTCTTTATTTGGTGGGGATTAAAAATAATTTTTTAGTAAATTTTGATAAAAATTGATAAAATGTGTGGTCGAAAAATTGTGGATCTCATAAAATATGATGTTAAAAATTAATTGTTGATTTTAACTTATATTAAGGGTTATAGCACAAAATGTTTTTACATTTGGAGTTTTAGTGTACAAAATATCCTTACGTTTCAATTTTTTGCATTTTACCCATAATTCCACATTTTATTGTGAAATTCATCACTTTCATCAAATTTCACAATAAAAAAATTATAAAAATAACAAATATATCTTCATATTTAAATGAAAAAAAAAAAAAATAACAAATTGTAATCATACTCCCAAAATTTTCAGAAAAGTACAAATAAATAATTAAAAAACAAAAACAACTTTCTAAAACCGTAAGTCAATAGTGTGAGTTGTAAAGTTGGTGGGTATTGTGCAACCTCACCATTCAACTATTCCAACAAACCACCAGCCACGTCAAATAAATAGTGAACATAATCGACATCGTCTCTAAAGTTACACACAGTTCATTCAACAAAACCATTTCAGTTCCCACATCAGTCACTACCGTCAAGCTTGGAATCCGAATCTCAAATCTTGCACCCACACGCAGTAACTCACATTTGAAATTGAATAAGTGGTCGTGTCATTGATGCAATTGGCAGTTTACTCATGGATGTGTCGCGTCTCAATTTGAATTCCCCCGGGAGAATTAGATGATTGTAACACATGAACCCATTAATTATTTGAAAATATTCCCCACCATGCGTACAGTTTGAAAATTTGGTTTTTCGCGCTTCGCAATTGAATTTTTTTTTCGAGACACAGCAGTCGATTGGAGATTTATTTATTTATATTAATGTTTGACCATGGTTTGGGTTGCCTTGATAAAGGGAACCTGTTGGAGGTAGGCGCGACCGTTAAAGTCGCCGAAAATCATGGTGTCACCGAGTTTGTGTTTGAGAGTTGGAGGTTTTGGCTGCCAATTGCAGTCAAATCTGGTGGGGTTTGGGCGAGTTGGTTGGTGCATTGTGGGACAGAGGGCATATGGTAGTGGTGGTGGTGGTTGTCCTTTTCGGTGGCTAAGGTGACGGTTGACGGGTGATTTTGACGAGTAAAAACGGTCGTGGAAGAGAAGGGAGGAAAAAAAAAAGGGTGATTTTTGTATTTTTATTTTTGACTTTTTAATTGTTTATTTATGATTTATTTGTACTTTTTTTAAAAAACATAAAATTGGAGGTATGGTTGCAATTTGTTCTTTATTTTTATTTTAGTATTTTTTTTATTCAAATATGAGTGTATATTTGCAGTTCTATACTTTTTTATTGATAAATTGGATGAAAATAATGATTTCCACATTAAAACGTGGAAATATGGGTGAAAATGTAAAAAACTGAAATGTGGGACATTTTGCACATCAAATGCAAAAATATAGAGACGTTTTGTGCTAATCGCCCTTGTATTAAAATCTAAATTTCAATCCTTACAAAACATGGATTTGATTTAAAATCTCATTGATTTTCATCGAACTTTACACTTAGGGTTTGTTTGAGCCTCATTCTTGTAAAAAAAATAATGTATTTTCAAATAGTGTATTGATGGGATATGTGTAGTTAAAAACTAAAAATAATGAATTTGCGTGTAATATTATTTTATTGAAGAATGTGAGATTGAAATTTATTCAAATTTAAAAATGCATTTATTTTAAAAAAAAAAAAAAAAGTGGCTCAAACAAGGGCTTAGAGTGTGTTTGGTTGACATGGAAAATATCACTTAAAAAGGAAAATGTTTTCCTTATTTTGAAGAAAACAAAAATCTACTTACTCAAACAAAATGTTTTGCTCAAAAATTAGGAAAATTAAACATATTTTCAAAAGTTGAAAAATATTTTCAATGAAAAAAAATAGTAATCAAACACTCCAAATTAGGAATTTGGGTGAAACTAACATTTTTTATGGGAAATAATGGTAATCAAACACATCGTTAGCATCCTTGGTCATTGAACTATAATATGTTTTAGGACTTATGATTCAATTTGACGTCCATTTTCTAATTGAAATTCTACGTGTTCAAGTGCTATCAACTATGTCAACAAATCATTATAATTTTCAATTAAATCATACAACTCTAACACATGGATATGTAAGAATGTAAGATTGTTAGTGAAAAAATGGACATCAAATTAAGTTAGTGGTCTGAATGAGATGTTTTTGGATATGTTAGTTGTAAGATTTTCGGTGAAAAAATGGACATCAAACTGAGTTGGGGGTGTGAATGATACATTTTATAAAGCTTAATGACGAATCTGAAACAAATAAACTTTGGTGGCAAAAGCATCAATAAGTGAAAAGTTTAGTGGCCATTAGTAAAATTAAGAGATGGAAAGACTTGGAGAGAATATACACCGACCCGTAAAACGCTGTCGTTGGATATCCATTTACGGCCTTCGAACTTGAAATTTTGTGCCGGCGAAAAGAAAGCAAAACTGTCGAGAAGGAGGCATTTTTGCCTAATCAATGGCGAAACTATTTGCAACGCAAAATCTTCCGGCGGACGTGAGTCAAGTAATTGATCAGCTGGAGCGCCACTGCTTAGCCCCCGATGGATCTCTAATTTCCAAATCCACCTACTACGATCTTCAACTCGTAATTTACTAATTACTTCATTTTCACACTTTTTTTTCCTTGAATTTTATTTTGAAGATTCTGCATTATTTGATAATGCAGGCGAGAGAAGAAATGTGTAAAGAGAGACAGCGATACTTGGAAGCGATGGTACTGTTGTGAAATTTTATTTGCCACTGATTAGGGTTTATGGATGAATTTAAATTAAAGCATGCTTGGCTAAGCTTAAAATTTTTACACAGAAGTGATAAGTAAGGTTTAAAACCAATCAATTTCATCGGTTATATTTGAAAATAAGTAAGTTACTAATTTTGACTTTTAGGATATGAGGTATACGTCAACATTAAAAGGACAAAGGTCCAGCATGAGACGATATATGGGTTCTCAATTATGTGATTTATGTATGTATGTGACCCAAAATAATGCTTTTGAAAGAAGAAAATGAAGTTAACTAAGACCACAACAGCCCTTCGCAAGAGTTGTAGTAAGGAACACTGCTAAAAGGATATTAGCAACTATAAAGACAAAAGCGTTACCTTTCTCGTTGACCCATTTAGCATCCAAATTCTCTTTGGTTGCTAATAGGTTCTTTTATGGAAAAGTAAGAAAAAAAGCAACTAATCTAAACATGTTTATAAACTAAAATGCTTAAAAGTTACATTTTTACTTTTAAGCTTAACCGAACATACTCTAAAGTATTTTATACACACACAAATGCACACCAATATACATAACTTGGGTGATAATGCTGATACAATTATGTAGGCAATCTACATAGAGGCAATAACGATGGTGGAGGAGTATCAGCAGGCTATTTCCGTGGCTAATCTGGGTGGCATTCGGGATGTTCAAGGTCTTTATCCACAGCTCAGCTTGAAGAACTCTCCTCAGGTCCTGGTTGTGAACTTACTCTACTCACAATTTAGTTTTATCCTGCATAGCCTTGGTAAAATTTGTTTTCCACTTGATTAATGCAATCAACAGGCTATCTAAGACATTCTATCTAGTATCAAGTGTTGCTGATTCATTTGATATTGAGGAATTTGAGGAAAGCAAGTGATATAAAGTATAGAAATTGGGGTTTGAGTTGACAAGAATGGATAATTGAACTACATGGTTTTCAGGTCTATGAGACTCTTGAGCATCGGATGGTTGTTGCTGAAGCTGCTCAAAAGTTGAGGCTTCCGCTCATTTCTAAAGATGGTGATATTCATGAGGAAGAAATTGAAAAATTGGGTAACATGTCCAGAAGCTCACTGGATAGCACAAGTACAAGTGTCACAATGAGCTCAAGTACAAATTCAACTAATTATACAAATGTTTCTGCTATCGGAATGGGTGCTTCTACAAACAATGCTCTCTCAGGCATAATTGATGCATCAGAACCTGAAGTTGGTGGCGTCCCAAATAGGTTCCTTGGAGTAACACCAACCTATTTATGGCAAACACAATTTAAACAGCCACCATTATCCATGGTAGGATGCCCCTCATGATTATGATTTAAAACATCTTGGAAATACTTGATGCAGCTATGATGGGTTTTCATTGTCTTCGCGTGGAAAGTTCATAAATAATGTTATGCCTCTATTTTGTAGTTATGTGTACGAGAAGTGGAAATGTATACATGCTTAAAACTTTAAGTTATTCGTATTGTTTAATATAGATGGAGCAACTAAAGAAGCTTTAACTTTCTGTATTTGTAGGACACAACAAAATACCAGGTGTTGCTTGCCCGTGAAGTTGCCAGTCGGTTAGATGCTAAATGTGACAAGTTAGCGGATGCTGTTATAGATGACACTGGTCTGTCTAGTGCGTTAATGCCATGTTATTTAGTCAGTTTGCTTATCTTGTGGACAAGTAGCATGCACCAACACCTTCTGGACACTTTATGGTCTCCTAATTTTAGTTTGTCTCCCCTGATCACAATCTGTCATCTATCATTTGTCTGTTTTATTATTCAGTTTTATCCTGTAGGCATTCGCATGCTGTATGCCATGGTCTATGCTTTTGGTCATTATAGTTATGCTAGAGTGCAGGAAAAGTTAGGCAAAGGCATCCATGCATTAGGAATTGGTTTTAATAAATTTTGTACCCGTTTAATCTAAGCAAATGAATTTGCATCTAGTATCTAAATGTATGCTACAGATTAACTATTATACATTGCATTGGTTTGTCAGATTCATCAACTGGTCATCAAAGTTTGGCTTCTCGACTTCCAGAGAGGTCCGTAACTTTTTTTTCTCTGACCTCCCGTCCCTGTAATCTCCAATGTTTTCATGTTGTGCAAATCACACTCGATGGTGTTTCTCTAAGTATGTCATTTCCTTTTTCTCTTCCCTTTCTGTTTGGTTTTTCCTCTTGGGGCAAAAATATGCTTCTTATTATTTAGGTCTATGGATTACTTCAAATTTTCAAAGTTTTCTTGTTTTGATCACATGGAATAATCATATTATTTAGACGTACTAGTACTACATCGACAACAAACTAAGTTTTATTCCTAATATATCTGAGGGTTCAAAGATTCATTCTTCTACACTTCTTTTATTAAGAGCTACCTCTGTGGAAAGCCAACTAAATGAAATCTTCTGCAAATACATCCAGCCATGTTAGTTTATTCATTCTAGAGTATCCCTTCTTTATGCTCATAAGGATGGCAATTTGACCTGAAATATCTGAGCCATGCGATGCTCCACTCTGCTCCTGAACAGGGCGGGATTTTCCTGTTGGTGGGGCGGTTTTTGGGGTGTGGTTTTGCTGCCCAGAGTGGAGATGAGGCGGCCCGGCCTCGCTCCGCTTATATAGTTTTTTAGAAATTTAAAATTTGTTAAAATTCACTTGATTTCAAATTTTTTATGCCCAAAACTTGAACCAATTACATAAGACCATTTCCTAACTTACCCTAGAATTCACAAGAAAAATAATAAGAATAAAAAAGGGGCTGGGGGTTGCCACGCCCCACCTTCAGCGCCGATCCGGGGGTGGGGGAGGGGGGACATGGCAGGGCAATCCTCGGGGCGACAAATCGCAGTGCTCCGTTGCCATCCTTATATGCTCATTTTGTGGATATTTTGTTCTTTAATGATTCAATGCTCAATAGTGTGAAGTTGTATTGGCGTATAACCATTTTATCGAATTTGAGTATTATCTTCTCATCGCACAAAATCATTTTATCATTATTAATCCAACCGGTTGTACTACTAATTACATCCTCTTTTGTCCTTCATTATGTGTTAATAATAAAATATACCTAAAATAATCACTTTTTGGAACAACACTCTTCTATGTTGAATCAACCATCCTTCTATGAAAAAGAGGAAATTTGGTGTATTCTGAATTGCTTAATACTCAATCTAAGATCCTTAAGCTTCCATTTGACCTCCATTATTTCATATTATAATGAGAGGAATGGTAATTTTTTGGAGAATGTGTGGTTAAAAAAAAAGTGTTTTTAAGTTTGTGTAATATTATTTTATTGTAGAATGTGTGGTTGGTAAGAAGAGAGAGAAAAATGAACTATGATTTAATGGGGGCCAAACGGGGGCTAAATCCTAGAGTGCTCATTTGTAAATCTAATTTACGAATTAGCCTGCTCCTACCCTTGTCAACTGAAACTACATAATCAAGGAATTACGTACACCAGTAATTTCATCTTGGTTAGCTAGTTTATGATCAAAGCGAAAGACTAAGGTATTGTAATAGAAAGTTACCTGCTAATCCCTTTTTAAGATCTCTAATAATATTGATATATTTGATAGAAGTTTCTGTTTTCTTTCACATCCTCCATAGGTCCATGGCGTTGCCCTGGAAACCTGTCACGTGCTCTTTCAATTTAGCACTAACCTTTTGCAAACATTGCTTGTTTTTCCATTTATTTCCATCAATTTTCGGAATAGGTAAATGACTTGGATTTTAGATCTCTCTGGCATGAAACCAAATTGGTTTTACGGAAACCTTGAATTACACTTCTTATCAATCACCATTCCCTATAACTTAGAGGACGACTTATCCTTCGTCCGTTCATTGATCATCTTCTAACGCATTAATATCTAATAACTTTATTGTAATGTTCGTATATAGGAAATTCTTTTCCCCGGGTTTATATCTCCAGTATAGCAGTTCTAATTTGTTATATAAACAGGGTGAAATTGATTATTGAGGAAATTGAGAGAGAAGAAACAGAATGGAGGGAGGATTTATATTCTTCTGATAGAAAATTTGCAGAGTATTATAATGTAAGTAAGAATTCCATGGAATCTCTTGATGATGCTGTATCTTTTTACCTTTTATCTGGTTAATTCTTCTCATGCACGGTATGATTGTGTAATAAACTCACTTTATGATGTGCAAACATCTTAACTTGTATGTGACTTTTAACCTTTTGTCTGTCTAAGGTTCTAGAGCAGATTCTTGGGGTGCTTATCAAACTTGTCAAGGATGTAAAACTGCAACACCAACATAAATATGTAAGCTTCATACCTTTGGTTATCTTTAGCCCTTGTAGTGAACTGTTTCCATGTAGCCGTACTAAAAAATTTAGTTTGCAATTGCTTGAAGCTGTATCAGATAATTGCATGCTATCTTTGCCTTTTTGAAGTATTCCTATTTTGAAATCTGCTTATTTTTGCAATAGGATGAACTGCAAAAGACTTGGCTGTGCAAAAGATGTGAGACTATGAGTGCTAAATTGGGGTCAGTCTTCCCCACTGCTGTTTTCTGTTTTCCGGTTTTTCATCTTATAATTGACACTGGGTATTTGGTTATGTTTGTTCCTTAGTTAATACTTTGTTTATTAAAAATCATGCTATAAGTTACAATAACTTTGGATTTGTCTTCCTGAAGGGTTCTAGAACATATTCTCCTGCTTGAAACCTACACTCCAGAAACCATTCCGGCTCTCCACAAAATAAGGTAAAAGAGTATGACCATTTATATCCACATTTAGTTTACTTCTCCGATACAAAATTAACTAATTTCCCTTTGTCCCAGAAAATATTTGGTCGAATCTACAGAGGAAGTTTCACTTGCATATAATAAAGCGGTATGGTTATTTAACTATGTTGTGCGTTAGTGTGTGCCATTATCTCTGTATACTGTATTAATATATTGTTTAATTAATATACTGTTTATTAACCATTACATCAATGTTAACGAACACCTTATAAATGTGAAATAGCTGGAAAATTAACTGGCTAACTTTGTATGCCTGCTCTGTACGGTATTTTGTTAAAATTTAGCTATTTTGGCCTTTTGGTTTGTCATTCTCCTTATCATAATTGGTTGTCAAATGTGAAAATAGTGGAAATTGACTGTATTCACCACTATAACTATAGAGCTTTACTCTTTTGCCTGGCAACCTTGTGTGGTCGATTGTAAGCTTCACATGACTTGTTTAGAGGATTCTTGGTGTTATAATAAATTACTGAAATAGGTTATTTGTAAATTGACACATCTTGATGTTTTACCAGGTTACACGGCTTCGTGAGTATCAAGGGGTTGATCCTGACTTTGACAACATTGCTAGGCAATATCATGACATTGTGAAGGTAAAATTATATTCAGTTTGATGGTTAAGAGTTTAGTCTTTGGGGTTGACTCTAAAAGGTCAAAATCTCTGTGCAGAAATTGGAAAATATGCAATGGACTATTCACCAAGTAGAGATGGACCTGAAACGTTTGCCTGATGATCCTAGCACCTAAACCATTTTATTCCATTTCTGTTTGATGTGGCTGAACATTCTGTTATATTGGTGATATTGTGGTGCTATGAATCCTTTTACCTTTGTGCATAAAAGTGTGTAGCTACAAAACCCACGAACAAATTCACAATCATACGAATTTGAATTCATCTTAGTTTACGTTTGGTTAGGCTTTTTTAGATTATAAATTGTGAGTTTACGAGATGTGTGGATAAAAGATGTGGGTCCCATGAATTGTGTTGGTACAAATGATGTTCTTAGAAGGTTATTAAGTTTAAAAAAAGCTTTGACGAACATGCTTTGCCCCTGTTTGAGCTCCAATTTTGGGTTAAAATGTATTTTGGAATATTATTTTATTAGTGTTGTTAAAATATAAATAAAAGCTTCGAGTTTGCGTAGCCAAGTAGAATTGTAAAATTATTTTATACAATGATGTATGATTGAAAATGAGTTTTTGAAAAAATGAGGGTCAAATAAAAAAATTATATACACACATTTTATGAGATTCATAATTTTTCGACTATATATTTTATGAAGTCTTATAAAAAATTCTAATTTTTCTTCTTTGTTTATATTCTTTACGTTAGATCATAATATGATAATAGGTTAATCTAAAAGAGCGCGTGAAGAGCAAGTTCAAGGAACATTCTCTTGTCAGCGTGAAAGACGCAAGTTTTATCCAATCCGATAATTATTCACATAGCAGGGCCCACTTCCTCCACCCCGAAAGCTGTTTATCCTTCCGTGTCGAAAGCCAGTCTTTGAGCGTTGAATCTACGCGTCTATTTTCATTACAGATTGGGTCCATCAGAAAGAATCTCCACCGTTAATTTTCACGTGAAAGCCTAAAAATTAACCATGGTTAGAATATAGGCTTAACCGTGGTTTTTTTTAGTGGTCCAAATGAAAAGACGCACCACTGCCTTTCCCTTTTTCTATAAATTCATACCCCAACCCCATAATCCATAATACATACAGAGTTTGGTTTGTGCGAGTTTGGAGGTACATTTACGCTTTCTCTTCTAGAAGAAACATTCTTGGTTTTCTCGTTCTGATCTGATTAACGTTTTTTTGTTTGTTTTCGAACATAAGATCATCATCTTATGTTTCTGGGTTATTTATTTCGTTAGTTGCTTTGTGCTTCTTGTATTTTTAGTCTCCGTGTTTCAGTTTCTATTGTTTTATCACCAATTCTTGAATTTATTGAAGGTGAAGTACTTTATTAGGGGTGGAGAGTTTGGAGAAATTGATGTTGTGGGTTGGAGAATTTAAGGGGATTTGGTTTTTTCCTTCTTGTGTTGTGAGTGAGGTTGCCTCAAGTTTGTTGGGTCTTAATTTGATTAATTGATATGTATGTAGATGCATACAAGGATGAGTTTTGAATGTAGGTTTCTATATGATTCTGTCTTTGTAATCTTATGGCATGTTTGGTAGTAGAGATGAAGAAAAAAAAGTTAGAAATTTGGTTAATTATACTATCAAGTCTCGTGTCGTATGTTACTAGCTTCAATGGGATGGTTCCATGTGCACAAGCGATAGGATCATCCACTTAAAGCACGAAAGTCATTCAAATCATGACACATGTTTCAGATGTGGTAAGAGAGAAATAAAGTGTGCGCGATTTGAGTGGCTAAAGGTCTTGTGATTTGAACGAAGAGTCTTGTCACGTCGCATATAAGACCGTCCTATCGGAACTTCTCTGTTACTAAACATGCACATGGTCTACCCTTAGATTATTTTTCAACCGACTTGTTTAGATAGAATTGATTGATGTAGCCGACCCCGACCCCGAATTCTAATTGTTTTGTTGGAGCTCTTTGAGAAGTAATCATTTGTGTTTTAACTTACGCAGCTCTTTGTTCGTTGACCGCACTTAGATCTTGGTTACAAAGTTCTCTCCAACAAAATTACATGGTTGATAGCGACTCACAGATCCCAACTGTTTTCGATCCATTTGCCGAGGCCAAGGACTCAGGCGCACCTGGAGCCAAGGAGTATGTGCATATTCGCATACAACAAAGGAATGGAAAGAAAAGCCTGACGACTGTTCAGGGGCTGAGGAAGGAATTCAGCTACGATAAGATCCTTAAAGATCTCAAAAAGGAGTTCTGCTGCAACGGAAATGTTGTACAGGACAAAGAGCTTGGTAAGGTGATTCAGCTCCAGGGTGATCAGCGCAAGAATGTTTCTCAGTTCCTCATTAATGCCAACATTGTGAAAAAGGATCAAATCAAGATTCATGGTTTCTAAGGATTAAGAAATCGAGGTTTTTTAATAGCTAAATATATGGTGTTTTAATATCGGAGTGAAGTATTTGGAGAAGCCTATTATATTTCTATGTGATCCTCTTAAGAAATCGTTTGTAACCCTTTCGATCATGTCATGGGGTATCTACTGAATTGTAACTACATATTCTCTTTTAATTATAAAGTTCATATCCATTTAGCAGGAAAGACTTGTCTATGCATTTGCTCGCCTGCCTGCCTAGTTTATGTTTCATTTTTTCGTAGTTCGGAATCTTGTGATAATTGCTCGTGCGTGATGAGTGCATTCGTCTATTCATCTAGTCTAAATAAGGATTGTAATGCACGAGAAGTGCATATTTGATAAGTAGTATATGATATGATTAAAATTTTACCTTCGATTCTTTGTGACAAACATACTAAAAGTTTCCAACCAAGTTTTGATTTGAGTTCGATTTTGAAAATTTTGTAGGTCTTGGTTTTGATGGAAATGATATTTTGTCATAAAAGGACATTATAAATAACTCTGAAATAAGCTATGCTCATATCGGTAGAATAGAATGAAGAACACAGCGGTTGAAGATAGATTAGACTATTTCAGATTTAGCCCTGTTCGGTGTAAGCTAAAAACTTCAAATTCTTTAAAATAATCACAAAATTTCTTGGTTCACCCGCAAAACAGGCCGTTCATTTTAATAAAGGAAAAATATTTATTCATCTAATTTTTTATCCCTAATTTGACTCGAAGTGGATCTTTAAAGGTTAATAACCGATGCGATTTCTAAAATATTCTTAGAAATCACATTATTTTCGGACATTAAATCCTGCCAACATGTCCAATTAGCTAAACCGTCAATTTTCCAAAAAAAAATAAAAAAATTATCGCTTGGTGTTACATCTGCTAAGTAGTATATGTATCTTATGAATTCACTTAATCATGCACAATGAAAAATAAAATAATTTCAATTCCCACCGAGGATCTTCCTTGTATTAAGAAAGAAAATGTGATGGGAATTAACTTTTTGTAAGTTTTGCAAACTCCTTTGTCAATTTTGGTACACGAACAATTACGATCTGCAACCTACAGCTACCCAATTGTCCGCCTCCAATGGAAATCCACACAAGGAACAAGAATGAGAGATTTGGGGTCAAGATTATAATTGTGTTGTGTTATGATTTTTCAAATCCTGCAAGCTATTAATATAAGTCTAAATTGGCTTAACCCGTCTCTTAAACTTAACAAAATAAAATATTTAATTAATTCAATTGATTAAATTTGGTTCATAAATTAATTAACAATTAACTCCAGTAGGACTTGACAAAACTCACGAACCTAATCGGACTGAATCAAGCGGTTCTTCAAAAGTCAAATACCCGAACGGGTATCCGAATCGAGAATCGTTGGGTTTGTGTTGGTTCTCGGTTCTAGACCAAGAATCGAACAACCGAATCTAAATAATTTTTAAAATTTTTTATATTGAATTAATTAAATTATTTTAATTTTTTCTAAAAAAATTAGCAAATTAATTAAATAAATCAGCCAAATTAATTTTTTGTTAGCCCAACATTTAGACATTATCATTCCCTTTCCATTCCAATTTTATTTGGTAAGTAGAGTCCACTCTCTTATAAACCCAAATCATTTGATAATTTTATAGCCTACATTCTCATTCCCAAATCGATTTTGAAACTCCTTTATTTCACCGACGGCGCTAG
>CAIGRO010003170.1:0-11232 GCA_903798355.1 Fraxinus baroniana
AAACTTTTAATCAACCAACAATGAAAAATTTACAATCACTAATAATCTTGGCCATATAAAAATTTGAAAAGTTTAATTATCATACTAAAATTAAATGAGCAAGTTAAATGAGCATAAAATTTCGGAGTATTACAGTACTTGAATTTATCTATTATGGCATCATTTGGTGGGATCAAGTAGTAATATCTAGGAGGAGAAATCGTAAGAGGTCTATTAATACATGAGAAGAATTGAAGGCTATCATGAGGAAGAGGTTTGTGCCTAATCATTATTATAGGGAGCTTAATCAAAAATTGCAAAGCCTCAACCAAGGTTCTCGGAGTGTGAAGGATTATCATAAGGAGATGGAGATTGCTATGATTAGAGTGAATATGGATGAGGATAGAGAGGCCACCATGGTCCAGTTTTTGAGTAGTTTGAATAGGGAGTTAGCTAATGTCGTAGAGTTGCAATAGTATGTGAAGGTAGAAGACAAGCCTATGTAGCTGTGAAGGTGGAATGGAAATTGAAGAGGAAGTGGACAACTAGATATACATCGTGTTCTTCGGGTTTTAACTCGTCTTGGAAATCAATGTGGGATGATAATGAGGTGATTTAGCTATTTCGAGTAGTACGACTGAACCACCAAGGGGAAATGAGAAATTTGTTAGCAAAATTACACCCAAAACAGACATCCAACCTTCTAAGACTTGAGATATCAAATGCTTCAGGTGTTTGGAATCGGGGCACATTGCTTCTCAATATCCAAACAAAAGGGCAATGATCTTGCATGACAATAGGGAAGTGGTGAGTGATAGTGATGATATGCCCACGTTGGATGATGCTAATGAAAGAGATGGAATAAAGTACGCGCTAAGAAGTGAGTTATCTGTGGTGGCGCATACTCTCAATACACAAATTAAATGGATGATGTGGATCAACAAAAGGCGAACATCTTTCATACTAGATATCATGTCAAAAATATATGATGAATTCAAGAATAGGTAAAATTTCATAAAAGATGGGAGAGGTGTTACTCTTGTACCATTAACACCACAAGAGGTCTATGAGGACCAATTGACATTGAGAGGCAAGGAAGAAAAGAAAAATAAAGAAAGGCAAACGGAGATTAGGAGAGAAGATAGTGAGGTAACTAATTGTGAGAAAAAAAAATAAGCAAAGCCACAAGAAAGAAAAGAAAGAGTCTATTGCGAGAAGAGAAAAATCAAAAGTGAGTTTCTATGCACAAAAAAAAAAAAAAATGTGAGATGATGGACTAGCATGTAGTAAAAAAATTTCACACGGTACATGTACTTTTACACATATTAATGCATCTAATATTTCTATGAGAGTAATAAATCATTTGCCATATGCATTCATAGGCAATCAATTACTAGTTAATAATATTTTAGTATGTTACAAGAAATTAATTGAGCATGTTAGACAATTGGGGTGCATTGTTGGTGATTTGAGGCATGAGAATCTATATTTCAATCTTGAAGTCCTTAACTATTTTGGATTGAATTTATGGAATATGTTGGGAACCAATTTAGTAACCTCTATACTTCTACAACACGTTTTAATATGGTTTATGGTTTAAATCCATTAACTTTGTTTGATTTAATTCCTTTAACTATTATTGTAAGTGGTAATTTAGATGGAAAACAGGAGATTGAATTATATGTATCTCTAAGTAGCCAAAGAAAGAAGCGTAAAGTATTCGAACCAGGTGATTTGATTTGGGTGCTTAGGCAAAAATGGCATGTTCAAATGTAAAGAATGTCAAGATTACATCTTAGAGGAGATGGGTCATTCCACATCATTGCAAGGATTGAAACCAATGGATACAATTTTGATCTTTAAAGTAAATTTATGATAAATTGCATTTTTGTTGTTTCTTATCTTTCTCTCTTTGATACAAGTACAGATTCAAGGCCGAATCCTTTCAAAGAGGAGGGGATGATGTGATCCATGATACAAAGGTAAGTCCGGGAAAGGATCATTGATTGTTGAGGAAGGGCCTATGACTACGTCCCGAGCAAAGTGGGTCAAAAAAGCAACTTGCTCAAGCTACGGTGGACGAAACATTGATCATGGCAAACAAAGAGACAACTTTCATGTCGGGCATGCGAGATGAAATGAAGTGGAGAAACTTGATTTAAGCAATGGACGAAGAATGTGGAAAGAACAACTATGTGACCGCATTTACCAAAACCCTAGTAGAGGGTTTCAAATGATCTATGCGACCACCGAGATTTACACTATACAGCCGTATAGTATAAATCTGGCCTCGAATTTTTCAAATTTCAAACAATATTCTATTTTAGTTAAAACTCTTGTATGATATTTTTTTTTTTTTATATCTTTTAAGGTTTAATTATGTTTTCAAGTAGGTTTATGGGTTCCATGTAAATAAGACTTATTCCATTAATTGTAAATACACACAATTTGAGAGATATTATTGCGAGATATATTGTTACCTTCTTGTTCTTCATTGAATTAATTTTGACCTTATCAAGAATTAAATTCTTGCAGCGTTCTAAAATTTTAAGTTAGGTTCATAAGTTTTGTGATCACGTGTTCAAGATATTTTTTTGCAATTGTCTTGGTTCTTTGGTTCAATAATTTATTGGGTAGAGTTTTTAAACGTTGATTCTTCGCTTTCTTGGGTTTGATCTAATCTATTGTAGGTTTCGTAGCTTCAATTGCTACGTGAGTTTGCATCAGCATTATGCATGGTTTTAGGAATTGCATTAGTATTTTAGGGCCATATTTAGGAATTCGTGCATTTAGATGGTTTTTAACACATTTTATGTAGTATTTTAAGACTTGCATTAGAACTCGAGCATGATTAATTATTGAGTTGACTTTACTTAAGCTCATCGTTAACATCTTAGCATTATATTGAGTTTATATTTATTCTTAAGATTGCACCTAGCTTTCAATCTCCAAACCATTTGAAAGACTTATCTTCTCCTAGTCCTAGCTCTAGGATTTTTGCCGGGATGCACCCTCTATTAGATGGTTTTTCTAAAAGTTAAAAGATTAGAATTCTTATTGGTGTGAATTCAATGCAAATAATTAAACCTTATATGTTATCACCAATAATTATTTAGAATTTTTGAAATAGAAAATTAAAGTCTAGCAACAAGGGAAAATTCCAGTTGTCCTCACATCTACCAATCAGACTAGACTGGTCCTTCTACCGATCATCATCTATGCCATGGAGTTTCTGATCCTTACTCCTTTATTTTGATTATTTTTGCTTTTATATTGGAGACAATGTAATATTTTTGTTTAGGGTGGGTAAGTATTAGGATACTTGGGATCTTTATTTCTTACTTTTATTGACTTATCACTTATATTGAGGCAACACTTGATTATGTGGATTTAACTATTGATGTTATTGACCTAGGCTTGAGTGAATTCCTAAATTCTTAATATAGTTAACTAGTAGTTTGGGGATGGGAATATTTGTGACTGTATAGATAGAAGTTTGATGGTTTGGAGTTCTGGGATCCTACTATCCTACTGTTGGTTGAAGAAGGTTTAAGTTAAGAAGTTTAAAATAGGCACCGACATATTTTAAAATTCGAATCCCATATCAAAAGAAAATGTGATACATCTTATACTCATCTTCATAGCCTTTATGGCTCAATTTATTAAGCTAGCAAAGGTATATAAAACCTGGTGCCCTATAGGAGCCATCAACCAAAGCTCACTACGGAGTCATTTAGAAAGTTTAATGGAGAGAAGTCTTGCACATAAGATGTCAAAAAAATGTGTATATACATTAATAGAGAAACAAAGGAAAGGGATTTAGATTATCCGAAGTGAGATGTGCTTGATAAGGAGATTTGAACTCTAGAAACTGGCTGTGTGATTTTGAGAAATACTTAATATCTTCCTTCTAGGTTTATAAGTACCTAATTCTTATCACTTTGTGTGGAAAAATGCATTATAATAATTATTAGAAACCCACATGTGCTAGAAATATCTTGGGATTAGAGAGAAAAGCATACGAGTGATTTTACACAAGATGTGTGAAAAAACTAACATAAAAAGATTGAGATTATGAGTAAATCAACAACACTTGATTGTTGTGTTCTAGCATGGGTATGAGTTCAATGTTGGCTAAGCACTCACACACACACACACACACACACACACACACACACACGTGTACACACTAAGTCAATCATCGAATAAGTAAAAAAAAATATTTTTGATATTGTCTGGATCTTTATATATTATTACTTAAATTGTAACCTGAGGCATATGGAAACCAATTCAACCTTGAGTGTTATTGTGATTTGCTTAGTCAGTAATATGATTTATACCTATGTTTTGTTATATTCAAGGACAAACAAAGTTTTTAGTTTTGAAGTGTTTGATAAGTGCATTTTGTGTACCTATAGGGGCATAATATTAAACTTTTATATCGTCAAAATGTTGATTTCTACTTAGGTTAATTTCTCATTGTTTCAATGTTGAACCATTTCTAAGCAATTGGAAAAGGAAGAAGGACAAATCGGTCATATGATGGAAGTTTGGGGGCTAGTACGCACTTAATAAAACTTGAAGGACCAAAATAGGTAAAATAGAAAGTGGAGGATCAAAATCAAATGGAAAATGAAGAAAGGGGATCAAAGTACAATGTTCGAAAAAGCTCACACAATTGGGTAATCTCCAGTTGTTTAGACCGGATAAAACCAAAATAGGAGGCAAATTTTTTCCCGTTTCAAATTCTATTCCATTAAGGAAACTTCATTTTGGGCTTATATTTGGAATTTTTTGGGGATTTTTTTGATATTTTTGAGAGGGATATAAATACAACTTATCTACTCTAAATTATGGTGGAACAATTCATTATTTGAAGAGGTAAATAATAATAATAATAATAATAATAATAATAATAATGAGGAGGAGGAGGAGGAAAGCAAGAAAGAAAGCAAGATCAAATCCAAGAATACCGAGTGATAAATCTTGTATTATGAACTTTTAATTCTTCATTTTATTTCTTTTTTACATTTAAAGTGCATATTCAATTATTGAACGATTTTCATGGTTTAATTAGTCTCTACAATTATGTGCACAGTGGTTGTACGAATAATATAGCTTGTTTTACCTTTGAAAGATTGAAAATAGGTTAAACATAGTATCAATTATCGTAGAGTTCAAAAGTTGATAGAAATATATAGCTATGCTCTACGTGATCTTGAAGAATTCATAAATCCTTAATTCACACTTATATGTTCGCATCCGTCATAGAAATATAGTCGGGTCACGTATAAAAATATAATTAATTCTACTTGAGAGATATTGTTAAACAAATTAGAAATATTGATCTTCATAATTGAATCGTACTATCGAATTCATAATGTTCGGGAACTAAAGGGGAATTGAGGTCCTAGTGCATTTTTCATCAAACTAGCATTCATTATAACTTTGAACTGATTTTAGTTAAGTTAGGTCTTACATTCATAAGTAGATTATTTGATAACAATTTAATTATAGAAAAATCACCAATTTTCATAGTTTATTAGCTAAGTCATGAACTAGCACAATTTATATGGGTACAATACTTAAACTCAAAATTCATTTTCTACTATTTAACTAACCGTACACTTGCGATATTTTAAATGAAAGAATATTTTCGCAACATTATGTAACATGTAGTAATTTATAAAAGATCATTGTATATAGAAAATTTTTGTTTTCATGTTTTAGAGATTAAATTTTCAATAGTTGATATCAAAGTGTAGATCTATAATTAACTATGAGTTCCATCGAGATCGAACGTTTATTTGAGCGAATCTCTTGATTATATGATTTTATTTTGATGGACGAATTATTTTTTTATGAATAAATGGATGAATAATTACGAATGAAGTGGTCAGTATATTTTTTTAGATTCGATTGTTTAACCTTATAAGTGTGGGCATATGATTTGTAGAAGTTTCAATGTTGTTCAATTGAATAAAAGCTCATTTTCGGGAATAGGAAATTGTAAATTTGTAATTTAGCCCCGACCAAGCAAGCGGGGAAGAAAATGAAGAAGAGGCCTAGGAGAAGACTCTCGAGGTTACCAGGAGGGGCCCTGGTGAAGTCTCCAGGATCGGAGAGGAAACCTCGACCCAAAGAGCAACAATGCCAATCACTCAACGACCTCGACCTGAGGGCTCAAGGCCACCAGTGGTCATCGCGCTTGGTGACTGTACCATAGTACTCAGCGGATAGGGTCGAGAAATGTACGCCAGTGCCTGAGCTCTTCGATGAGTATAAGAGGGAGGGTTATAGTGTCAATGATGGACTGAGGTGTGGTAGAGTTGTTGACACTCGAGGTATCTCGAGCAACATTCTTTAAGTTTTCCATTTTTGGTAATGTCATCTCCCCGACCATTCACTTTGGATTTTTATTTACAGGTCTTGTCTATTACTTGAGTCCTGGTCTTGAGGAGAGACGAGGATGTCGAAAAGGTGGCCTCGCTCGAGGAAGAGCTAGATCGTTGAGTTCAACTATTATAGTTGAACTCGAGGCTGAAGCTACTCGAGGAAGGCCGATATGCGGTAAGCTCAAGATGAGGCTGAGAAGGCCAAGACTGAGCTCAAGTGTAAAACAAAGGAGTTCGAGCCGAAGCTAGATGAGGCTCGAGCCAAGGCGGTCGAGAACTTCAAGAAGTTAGAGGAGTTCAGGGTAATGAAGGGTGAGAACGCGATGGGGTCTTACAATTACACCTTCAAACAAGCCCGAGCTTTTCTCCGTCCCAAGCTGCTAAACGTCAACCCTGATGACCTGATCCTAAGGTCATCAAAGGGCTTGAGCTTTCCTCTTCTGAGGGCACGCTGGTTGGGAACTGGGATGGAGCTAATGATGGAGATGAAGTCTCCAGGCCCTCAAGCAATGACCTCGATTAGGATCCTCCCCATTCCCCGTTTATCATTTCTACTTTTTTGAGTTTTTGCCATGCACATTGCTCGATCAGGTTTCAGACAATGTCAATTTACTTTTTGATTTATATCAATCTTGAGCATGTTCGCTCTCGAGCAATCTCAATAACACTTTAATTGAAAAGTTGTAAACTCAAGCCCTCAAGCTCGAGCAAGCTTATTCTAAATAATAATTTAATAACAAAGTTAGAAACTCGAGGACTTATTTGAGCTAGAGAATTTCAGTTCATCGACAAGTTAGGAACTCGAGGAATATTATGCTCTCGAGTCCGAGGATTTTAAAACATGAATAATCAAGGTTAGGAACTCTAGGAGCATTAAGCTGTGAGGCTCGAGCAACATTATTTTAGCTAATAGTTTTAAGAGCAAGTTAGGAACTCGAGGACCGTTAGGCTCTTAAGCTCGAGCAACCTTATTTCAAATAATAATTTAATTATAAAGTAGAAACTTGAGGGCCGTTACGCACCCGAACTCGAGGAGTCTAAAGCCACAATCGAAGTTGAAAGTACGTTGTGGGTTCCAAAGCATTGTAGTATCCCAAGGAACTACAAGACGTGATATTTTGATATAGTCAAACTACAAGCTCGAGTTTTCGTAGTATGGTGCTCAAGGAATCAAAACCAAGCTATTTTGATGCTTTTGTTCGTGGCGAGGTTTGTATGGACTTGCTTGGTGGCATGACTTTGATGTGCTTGCTCGTGGCAAGGCTTTGAGGTGGTTGCATGGGGCAAGTCTTTGATATGCTTGCTCAGGACAAAGCTTGGAGTGCTTGCTACTGCTAGGTTTTAGGTACTCGTACAATGGCAAGGTTTTAGGTTCTTGCTCGAGGCAAGGCTTTAAGGTGCTTGCACAGTGGCAAAGCTTTAATGTACTTGCACAATAGCAAGGCTTTGATGTGCTTGCTCATGGCAAGGCTTTGAGGTGCTTTCGCAGTGCTTGTGCGGGCAAGTCTTTGATGTGCTTGCTTGGGGCAAGGCTTGGAGTGCTTGCTCATGGCAACGCTTTAGGTGCTTGCACAGTGCCAAGGCTTTAAGGTGCTGCACAGGTGCAAGGCTTTGAGGTGCTTACACTGGCAAGTCTTTGATGTGCTTGCTCAGGGCAAGGCTTGGAGTGCTTGCTCATGGTAAGAATTTAGGTACTTGCGTAGTGGCAAGGTTTTAAGGTGCTTGCACAATGGTAAGGCTTTAATGTTCTTGCACGGGGCACGACTTTAAGGTCGTTTGAGATTAAGAACATTTTATTACGACGTAATACCCACTCTATTTATTCAAGTTAAATTTTCATTCCTAAACATCGAACGTGGGCACGCAGACTCAACAAATTGAAAATTAAAAAGACATAGGGCATGCAAGCCCAACAAACTAAAAATTAAAGACAAAAAGAAAAAAATGCTAAGTGAAGGTAAAATAAACTACTTGTAATAAATCTTCAGATTACCAGCGTTCCAAGGCCTGACAAGTGAGTGGTCTTCCCAAGGTTCAATGACGACTCCCTCCGGAATGCGGATGAAGAGCTTTATGGATGATGAGATTTGCATAATGTTGGAACTTATTCCCCGAACACTTGTAATATAACATTGTCTGGCAACTAACTGGTCACCACGCACTACCCCCACGCCATTACTCGTAGGAAACCTCATAGCAAGATGGAAAGTAGAAACAATAGCTCTGATCTTGTTGAGTATTAGCCTTCCCAAAATGGTGTTATAGGCCATTGAAGCACGGACCACCTGGAATGACGTGATTTCAATCACCTGATTTTGATTTGATCCCAGTGTAAGTGGAAGATTGACAACTCTCTCCGAAATGATCGTACTGCCTCCAAATCCTTGAAGTGGGGTTTTAACGGCTTTAAGCTGCTCGGCTGAAATCCTCATCTTAGAGGATGCCTCATGAAAGAGTATTTGGCCGCGCTCCCATTGTCAACCAAAATCCTTTTCACCTCAAAATTGGCTATGATCGTTGTTATGACCAAGGCATCATAGTGTGGATGTGACAGGCCTTCCAAATCCCGTGACCCGAATGTGATTTTTTTCCATGTCACTAGGCATCGTCCTTTTGCTTGAGTTATACTGCCTGGCATACTGCTTATACCCAATATTCAAGTCTCTTCCTGATGCTATTCCTCCAACAATAATGTTAATGGTTCTTGCCGTAGGCTTGTAATTCTCTCTTCCTTCTGGACCTTTCCCTTCGTCTCGATCATTCCTCAGACGCTTTTCATGACTAATGTATGAGCTTAGAAATCCTTTTTTATCAGAGCTTCAATCTCTCGCTGGAGGTCTTTGCAGTTTTCTATTGAATGTCCATGATCCCATTGATAATCACAGTACTTACTCCTGTCCCGAGGGTTAGGAGGGGACTGAATCCTCGAAGGACATTTAAGCTCCTTCATATCCTTAATCTCCATCAGAATGTTTGATCGGATGTGTTCAGATGAGTTAGTGATGTCTACTGCGTCTCCTACCTCTGTCTGCTCTTGTTAGCTTCCAGATAAGGATCAAAATCATGTTGCTTTTTATGTTTGGGTTTCTCCGAGGTGGGGTGAAGAGTCATCCTCGGGTTAAGAGTTTCCTCCATATTAATGTATTTTTCTGCTCAGGTAAGTAGCTCGATCATGGGCTTCGATGTGTTTTTTTACAAAGATATCATAAAGGTCTCGCATCTTATGGCATACGTGAGGGCTGAGATGGCTACTATTATGTGAAGGACGGGTATCTGAAGTCTTTCCTTATTAAACCTTGTCATGAAATTACGTAGGGATTCATTCGGTCCTTGCCTGAGCTGCATGAGGAATGCAAGGGCTGAGATGGCTGCTATTATGTGAAGGTCGGGTATCTGAAGTCTTTCCTTATTAAACCTTATTATGCGACTATCTTTTTGATACGTTTACTACTAGTAAAGAAAGCTGAAAACTTGTCTACCGGGTTAGAGAATGAAGCAATGGAGTTGGGCTCTAGGGTAGAGAATCAATCCGTGGTAGCGTTGGTCAAAGTTTGTGGAAAAGCCTTACACATCATGGGATCTGGTGCCACCTGTAGATTCATAACGTTCGTATATACGTTGAGATGGTTTATTCAGTCGATTGTTCCATCATACTCCTTCATGCGGGGAGTATAAACCTATCTGGGATCGGATATGAAAGCACTCCCGGTGTGAAAGGAATGTTAGAGGTAATTCCTGTCATTCCTTGAGTGTCCTTTTATAATCTAGCAATAATACCATCCTGTATGATCTTAGCTAGTTCGCTTGAGTCCATGGTGACAAACCTCGAGGCCGAGGCCACTGGGGGTACGCCCAAGGCCCCGAATCCACCATGTCATGAGCTTCGCGAGTATATCGAGCTCGAGCATCAGTCATGAACTCTCCTTGTTGTCCTACTATCAGTGCAGGCGAATGTTCCTGTGTTGGCTGGGCATTCCTTTTACTTAGTAATTGAGTCAGCGTTGTAACTTGTTGACAAAGTTCTTCGAAGGCACCCGCATTAACCACACGTGGTTGGGGAGTGGGTACTGTAGATGACTCTATTGATGAGCTTGGGGTTCCACAACAGGTGGTGGGACTGGTACGAATGAGCTTGCTAGAGGAAGACCTGAACGTGTGTTAACCATGGCTTTTTGTAGCGTTTCTCACAGACGGCGTCAATGATGCTACCAAATATCGTACCCGTCAATTCCAGATTGACAACTGAAAATGAGCACGACGAGATCTTTTGATACCTAAAACAAAGGCGTCGATGTGTGTCCTTGTCGTCCATCCGATTCTTAAGTTAAAGAGAGAAATTTAAGAAAAGATATGTGATATAAATTATGTAAAAAACGTACCTTGATAATGTATTGGAATGATATATTTATAGAGGTAGGTAGTGCGTTTCTAGTAGGATTACAATGTTGATATCCCTAGGAGTTCTAACGTGATTGGAAGTTGTAGCTTAGATGGTTTTGTGCTTCCAGGTGTTGGATAAGGATGAGTGTTAGAATCCACTCATAATGAGCTAACATATTAAAAGTAGGACTCTATCTCTCTTAGGTTAGGACAAGTATTGACACGTGGGAGAACCCTAAGGGGTCAAGGAGTCTCGAGGAAGACCTAGTAGCTCTAGAAGAGACAAAACCGAGGAGTTATGCCTAAGGAGGTCACGAGACGTTGAGTGAAAAATATGATCACGTTGCTCCTCATCTCCTTCATCCTTAGGCTTTATACTCAAGGCTCTCCTTGTAACAAGTAAATCACGCCGCACAAGTTCGACCACTTCAACATCAGAATAATCCTCCAATGGTGGCATCTCATCGTCACTTGAGCT
>CAIGRO010003177.1:0-23686 GCA_903798355.1 Fraxinus baroniana
ATTCTGCTCTTAAGTATTTGTAGGATTAGAAAATTGGTTGAAAATCACGTCCAAATTGGTTTCCAAAAGAGTTCCAATCGAACAAGGAAAGCTACCTTTTCGCGAGGGGATTTTTTTCTCTGCATAGTAGTCAGTATTTTAGCTATAACTTTCTCTACAAGTATCCGATTGGGTTGATTCAAGATGCGTTACAAAGATAATTTAAAGAGCTACAATTCTTTATGAAATACGATTTTTTCAGTTCGAACGTTTACAGTGCCAAAATTTGGTTTCAATCTTCAACTAAATATCTAGAATATATCTTGTGCGGTTGGAAATTGATTTTGATCATATTTCATTCCTTTTTGAGTTCTAATTCAATCCAATTATCTCCTAGAAATCTTCAAAGTATGATCTTGTGGTCCCTGTTAACTATTTTATGTTTAAACTTTGGTCCCCAAACTGTAGAGGTTCTTCGTAAAGCGTGCAAAAAGCATCATTTCTTCCAAACCACCAATTTGCATTGAGTTCAACCTAACAAACATAATTAACACAAAATTAAGTTATAATTCATCTAAATTACTTATTATTTACCATTGTGAATTGAATTGTTGTTGGTCGAATTGAAGATTTGGAGCAGAATTGAATAATCAAAATCGTGAATATCGTATTTTTCGCACAAACATCTCGCATCAGCCAAAAATTGATCAAGCCCCGGGTGAAATTGATCAAGACCCATGGTTGGGCATGGTACGCCGGGTGTTGGCAAACCAAGCCCAGGTGGTCCACGATCGTGGGTCAAAAGAACGGCGTCGAAATCTTCAAAACTCATAGTGTAATTTACGATAGTCGCGACTGCGCGATTTTCATTTTCAAATTGAAGCTGCTAAAGAACTGATTGGGGTGAATTGACCACGTGGTTAAGGTTGTCTAGGTGTGGGTTACAAAGCCCAGGTGGTCCGCGATGACATTACCGGCCGGAAGTGGGATTTTTGTCTGGTTACCCATTTTCAAGTTGGCGTTTTTGTTTGCTGATTTCTGCTAGATTAATGGATGGTATGGGAGTTGTTGAGATGGAACTGTAGATGATGTTGAGGAGAATATGTTGGAGCCAAAGTCAAACTAAGGCAAAAAATATGCCCTGAATTTGAAAGTCATCTGCCTAATATATACTAAGGTCAAACAAGTACAATTCGTGTGATTACCCATACAGATCAAGCAGGTGTAACACTCGGGGGATGAAACTATAGTTGAAATCGTGGGGTGCCACTTCAAATGCTAATCCAGGAAACAACATTTAGCCCTTGTTTGGCAATCATTAAAACTTTTTTTTCTCAAACTCATTTTAAATAACACATTCTCACAATAAAATATTTTGTGCATAAACCCAAAACTTTTTTCTACTTTTTAATCTTTCTCCAAAAAATCACTAATCCAAAACTCATTTTAATAATTGTTAAATAGGGCCTTAATGCATGTAGCCTTCTTTATCCATTAGTGCACGCTTCTTATGAACCTTGTAGGATATTGAGTCGTGGCCTACTAAAGTGAAAAATATGATCTAAAAGTTAGGCTCAAACTCGAAGGACTATATAACTTTACTAAAGGCAAAGTAATAATACGTTAACTCCATCAAACAAAGAAAGGATAATTAGGGAATTGCTTCATCAACATGACCACTTTGCAGGGGTAGCTACATAAAAAACAATTTTAAGTCCATAACGTAATATAAATTATTAGGTTCAAACTTAGGTGACTATTGTTACTTTGTGAATCTACATGGCATAAATGATCCTACAAGGGCACAAGTAGCACACATTGACAATCAAAAAAGCATAGAACAAACTTTGCCTACTCGCATAGTGAGAGTAAGCTCTAGTATCACTCTTCCCTACGTTCCATCTAAACCAGCCAATGTTTGGGTTCAAAGGAAAAGAACCAAGGTTGTCAAAGCTGGCCAAGTGAAGTTTGATAATAAAACCTAAAAACATGGAGCGAATCGGATCTTAAATGAAGCAAAAAATCCAAGACCACAAGAAGAAAGTAATTGTCGTGTCTCCTAAAAGGAAGATGTGCAAATATCTAAACTACGTGAAAGCAAGAAGAGCATGTCATGCGGTACACGTAGTTAGAGGAGCATGTTAGAAAGGTGATTTAGAAATCTTGTTAAAGTAATAATCAATTCAATAGGAGGCAAACACATTTTATAGAACCATCTAGTGCTCACCAATAACAAAATGCGAATGGGTTTGGAAAATGTATAAACACCCTACAAATTTATAAGGAAGTATCCTATATTAGAAATCCTAACCAAATCTATGTTCTTCATCTTCTAAGTCTTTACGTAACGGCATTTGCCATTGTGAAATAGCTCCCACGAGGCTCCAGCAATAGAAAAAATGACTTAAGAAAGTGATTAGACAAAGAGGTGTGATTACTCCCAAAGAATAACGCAATATATAGAGCCCTAAACATAGAGTTATAGAAGGATTGAAGTGTTGAAAGTGCGTTAAAACACGAAAGGGCCTTGATTAGAGACACTACCTCTCGAGCGTCAGGCAGGTGCCCAGCGGGCAGCGACTTCACTGCTCAAGTGGTAGGCTGGCGCTAGAAAGCTCCAGGTTCTTTGCTTTAAGTGCTCGAGAGGGAAACAAGTGCTCAACGAGTGGAAATGCATCGAGATTTTCTCCATAGTCCATAATTTGAGCTCTTCATGTCATCTCCAAACAAAACAACATACCCAATAGAATTTTGGTCAGATTTCAACAATTCTCTACCTTGAACCAAATATCAGTGCAAGGAGTTAAACCATGCCATTCAGCAAATCACCAAACAACTACTCCATATCTTCCACACAAGCCCTAACGTGCTAAAATCAATGACAAATACCAACAAGTTCAAGCAATGCTCAAACTTAGCAATAGGAAGTGATTTTGTCATTATATTAGCAAATTCTTCTTGGTATCAACCTTACTCACTAATGATCAAACCATTTTTTTTTTCTAAACGAAATCCTAATAAATAAAATAAAAAATTTGAATTAAAACTGTAGATAAGATTATGTGATAGATAGTTAGGATTTTCGATTTCATTTAGGTTATTTATCATACATTTAATTTCAATTCATTCAACCATTTTTCATACGTGCTAACGATCGAATTAACCTATTGTATTTAGTGATCTCTCTCGAGCAACACTAATCCTATTCATATATCCGAACTTACTATATCTCTATGTAAATTCACACACATATGAATGTATTTATCTATAGAAATTCAACAAAGATCGCATAGCTTACAATTAAAACATTAAACACACAATAATTAAGTAACAAGTATTAAAGTGACATGAAAATCTTGAAATTAAACATATAATAAAAATCTTAAGCTACATCATCAATCCTAACAATAAAAATATTTAGTCATTCATAACATTGAAATTAAACACGTAAAGTGGAAACACATCACCAAAAACTGACGAAACGTGAAAAGTTCTGGTGTCTACAGTCTCTTTTCTTTCCCTTCTCTCTTACTTTTTTCTTCTCTCTTTCTTCTTCCCTTTTCTTTCATGCCTACAGCCGTCCTCTTCTTCCACCATCATTTTTGACTTCTCCAAATTTTTCTTTTTTCTTTTGCCTTTTCCTTTGGTTTTCTCCCTTCAACGCCGCAACTTCTTTTCTATTTTATTTTTCTTCCATGCATTCCCTCTCATAATTTCTACCCTTGTATCGTATATATTGTAGCCAATAAAGGCCCAAGTTGAAGCCCAGTAAATTCCAATACCAAATTAAATTAATTCTTCTTTCCAAGTCCTCAATTCTTTTATGTAATGCAAATTGATCCTTAAAATAATTTTATTTGCCATTTTCCGCTATTTTGCATTCTTTTTTTAATTCTTCATCAAATATAAAGTTTTACCTATAAAACACAGTATAACATAAATTAGGTAGAATTTTATTCAAAAGACAATAAAATATCATGATTTAACGCCGCGAATAAGTATAAAAACTACACTTATCAGTGTCAAATGAAAACAATAAGTTGATTCATACATGCACACTCACGAGGTGGAGAGTTTGCATTAACTATCACAAATTAAACATCACAACTCGAAAGAATCACTTTCTCTTTCCTTTCATAGATTAGATGTTGGATAGACTCGCTGTACATTCACATCATTACTTTCTGGATGTGTATTAGGGTATAATTAGATTCCTATAGCACCGAAGATCAGAGGAAGACCACATTTACATACTCTTATGGCACATTTACATACAAAAGAATTTCGTTTTGATTGTGTAACGCTCCATCTACTTTTCAGAGGTGTATGATGTCAATCTTTTCAGATATGGCGAAGAGTATCAATAAAGTATTCATGGAGGATCTTTCTGTATTTGGGTTATCATTCAATGAATACGTAGGTCACTTGAGATTGATTTTGCAGCGATGTGAAGAAACCAATCTTGTACTCAATCAGGAAAAGTGCCACTTCATGGTTCATGAAGGAATTGTTTTGGGACATTTAATCCGAGCTCGAGGTATTGAAGTCGACAAGGCTAAGATATAAGTGATTGAGCAGCTACCTCTGCCTACTTTAGTAAAAGGGATAAGAAGTTTCTTTGGACATGTTGGTTTCTATCGATGTTTGATAAAGGACTTTTCAAAAAAAAAACCAAGCCTTTTTAAACTTTATTGGAAAAGGATGCACCTTTTGAATTTTCAGATGAGTGTTTGGTTATCTTTAACACCTTGAAAGAAAAGTTGGTCACAGTACATATATTAGCTGTACTTGATTGGAACTTGCCATTTGAATTAATGTGTGAAGTAAGCGATACGCAATTGGAGCAGTGTTGGGACAACGCAATGATAAAGTTTTGCATGTTACTCATTATGCCAGCAAAACTCTTATTAAAGTTCAATAGACTACGCGACTACAGAAAATGAGCTTTAGGCAGTAATGTTCGCCTTCGATAAGTTCATACCTTACTTGATTAAGTCAAATGTGATGGTGTATACAAATCATTCAACGCTCAAGTATTTGCTCAGTAAGAACGATGCAAAGCCAAGACTCGTCAAATGGGTGCTTCTACTGCAGGAATTTAAGTTGGAAATCAGGGATAAAAAGGGAAGTCAGAATTTGATAGTAGACTATTTATCTCGTTTGGAGTAACAAGAAGAGGATTTTAAAGATGAAATTAGAGAGGTATTTCCAAACGAGATACTTTTTGAGATCAAGTCAGCACCTTGGTATGCAAATTATGTCAATTATTTGGCCAGTTCTATTATTCCTCTATAGTATTCAAGTCAATAGAAGAGAAATTCTTCAATGATCTAAAGCACTACTTTTGGGATGATCTGTTTCTCCATAGACAATGTCCCGATCAAATAATTCGTCGTCGTGTGATGGTAGAAGAATGAAAGTATTTATTGGATCATTTTCACTCTTCTCCATATGAAGGTCAATCTGCAACAACCAAAAAAATAGCTAAAGTCTTACAATCAGGTTTTTATTGGCCAACTCCATTTAAGGATGCTTATGAATTAGTAAAGAAGTGTTATAAATTCTAGAGGATGGGAAACATCTTTAGAAATAATGAAATGCCTTTAAATAGCATATTGGAGGTAGAAATTTTCATTCTTTAGGAGATTGACTTCTTGTGACCATTCCCATCTTCGTATGGTCAACAATATATCTCGATGGCTGTGGATTATGTATCTAAATGGGTTGAGGCTATGGCATTACCTAAAAATGATGGGTGGGTTATCTTTTCTAGGTATAGTACTCCGTGGGCTATTAATGATGGCGAGAAACACTTTTGTAACCGTTTATTCTCAGCTTTATTGGTAAAATACGGGGTCAAATATCGAGTTACAATGCCCTTTGACTCTATCACAGCCGTAGTTTGCCCAACTTCGACTGCACATTGTAAATATTAGTTCAAGTTTGAGTTGTAATTTTCTTTCCATTGTAATAATTTATTTAAATTGTAAAATAAATAGCTAGAAATTAGAAAAGTTTATTATGATTTTTCGGCATTTAAACGTCTACTCTCGTTACTTGAGTTTTTGTTCCGAATGCTATTATAAGGGGCATTAGTCTTTCAAACATTTTTCAAGTTTTTTAGTGTTCGCCCCCTGCACTAACCATTATAATTTCTAGCTTTGAAGCAATCAATGATCAATTCACATTCAATTTTATGTTGCAAGCTTTCTACAAATGGTAATCAAATTTTTTTTCATCCCAAAATGATAGAGAGAAGGTAAAAGATAGTCTAGCGGAGTAGACTACTGCCGCAGGTGTTCATTTTTATGCTAAGAAGAAAGGCAACCCGTGAGAGTTGGTATCAGAGCTGCGACTCAAGACCCTCGATAAGAAAGCTATGGATCCAAATTCCTCGAATACCACGGAGGTGGTAGATGTTCAAAAAAGGAGTATGAAACAACACGTGGATACGCTTGATGAGACAACTACTTGGTTGTACTATGCCTAGAGGGCTTCGAGGAAAAAGTTGATGTGGTAGAGACAAAAATTCGAAAATTACACATCCAATTGGATGAAAGCCAAAAGGCTAACGCAACAATGACTGAAGTTGTTGCTATCATACCTGATCTGTAGGATGAGATGGAACGTTGAGAGCTTAATTCTAGTGCTTCAACGTGGGATTGGCAATGGGCAAGCCACCGCAACAAGAGCATGTTCATAGGCTCAGAATTCCAGAACCATGTACCAACGGAGGGGCACGTGATGCAAAAGAAGTCGAAACAATACTTTCTTGTGGATGAAAGACGAAGTAAGAAAGGTTATAACATCTACTATGTTTCTTGGTAGAGATGTAAAACTATGGTGGCGGATGAAGTATACTGATATTCAGGTCAATATGGTTCGAATAGATTCTCGGGATCTCCTTAAAGAAGCGATCAGATCTCAATTTTTCCCAAAAAATGTGGAATATGAAGCACGTCGGGCATTACGAGAACTGAGAATTTCTAGCTTTGAAGAAATCAATGATCAATTCACATTCAATTTTATGTTGCAAGCTTTCTACAAATGGTAATCAAATTTTCTTCCATCCCAAAACGACAGAGAGAAGGTAAAAGGTAGTCTAGCGGAGTAGACTACTGCCGCACGGTGTTCCTTTTTATGCTAAAAAGAAAGGCAACCCGTGAGAGTTGGTATCAGAGCTGCGACTCAAGACCCTCGATAAGAAAGCTATGGATCCAAATTCCTCGAATACCACGGAGGTGGTAGATGTTCAAAAAAGGAGTACGAAATAACACGTGGATACGCTTGATGAGACAACTACTTGGTTGTACTATGCCTAGAGGGCTTCGAGGAAAAAGTTGATGTGGTAGAGACAAAAATTCGAAAATTACACATCCAACTGGATGAAAGCCAAAAGGTTAATGCAACAATGACTGAAGTTGTTGCTATCATACCTGATCTGTAGGATGAGATGGAACGTTGAGAGCTTAATTCTAGTGCTTCAACGCGGGGTTGGCAATGGGCAAGCCACCGCAACAAGAGCATGTTCATAGGCTTAGAATTCCAGAACCATGTACCAACAGAGGGTCACGTGATGCAAAAGAAGTCGAGAACTTCTTGTTTGATATGGAACAATACTTTCTTGTGGATGAAAGATGAAGTAAGAAAGGTTATAACATCTACCATGTTTTTTGGTAGAGATGTAAAACTATGGTGGCGGATGAAGTATAATGATATTCAGGTCAATATGGTTCGAATAGATTCTTGGGATCTCCTTAAAGAAGCAATCAGATCTCAATTTTTCCCAAAAAATATGGAATATGAAGCACGTCGGGCATTACGAGAACTAAGACATACAAGCTCCATCATGGAGTATGTGAAAGCCTTTTCAGGATATATATTGAATATTTGAGATATGTTGGAAAATGATAAGCTATCCACCTTTATGGAAGGGTTGAAACTGTGGACACGCACGGAACTTCATAGACAGAAGGACACTGATTTGAGCGCGGCTATGGGAGCTTTCGAATGTTTAAGTGACTATCAATCGAAATCGAGAAAAGATCGACCTTTGGAAAATAGTCAATTTGTTGGAGATGGAAACAGCTCTTACATACCCACCTTGAACTGAAATAGGGAAGAGCGTTACTCTCATAATAAGAGATGAGCCTATCAAAGCACATGTCAAGTAACTCGTAGGGAAACTATCAAAACAGCCATCAAGAATACTATAATGGTAGCAACAGTAACAACTGGAGCCATGGAAAAGCAACGGAGGAAAGATGTAATGCCACTCCTAAATTAAAGTACTTTTTATGTGAAGGACCCCATCGGGTGGGGGAGTGTTCTCGGAAACGGATGGTGAATGCATATTATCAACTAACAAGTGGTGGATCGAGTTCAAAGCAAGATGTCCACAAACTAGCTATCACGACGAGACCGACTCCGAAGATGATGATGATGTACTTGGCGCATTCTTATATCCGCATCGAGCTACTAAAAAGGATGAAGTTCCCTCGAAAGAGTCAAAGATGGAAGAATCGAAGACTCACATTTGTAGGGCGAAAGACCTAATGTAAATTGATGTGAATATCAATGGAAAGCTAATTAGGGCTATGATAGATACCAGTGCTACCCACAACTACCTTGCAAGTACCGATGTAGAGCGGCTCGGACTTATTCTAGAAAAAGGTAAGGGAAAAGTTAAAGCAATCAACTCCGTTGCTCAACCAATAATGGGAGTAGTAATATCTGTGTCAATCCAAATAGGTCCCTTCGAAGGATGGATGAATTTGTCGACAGTTCAGATGGATGATTTCAAGCTCATTCTGGGATTGTAATTTCTTCAGGATACAAGATCGGCAGTGTTGTTATATTCTGACTCGTTAATGATGATGGGTAGTAAACCATGCATTATCTCTACACAAGCTAAGAATATAAGCAATAAGAGCATCTCAGCCATGCAATTTAGTAAGAGTTTCAAAAGAAATGAACCTTCATTTTTGTGCACTCCTTGAATAGAGGAGATCGAAGAGACAACCGGCCCTATTCCAAAACTTGTTAGAAGGCTTATTAAGGAATTTGAGGACATCGTGTTGGATGAGTTACCAAAGAAATTGCCACTAAGGAGAGCAATTGATCATGATATGAAACTTATTCTTGGTGCCAAACCTTTGGTCAGGGCACCATATTGTATGTCTCATTCGAAGCTTGAAGAGCTTAAAAAACAATTGAGAGAAATGTTGGAAAGTGGGATTATCGTACCTGCGGTTAGTCAGTTCATGTCCCAACCGAAACTATCAAGTAAACATACACGGTGGCAGGAACACTGTTGATACCGACCTTCAAGCTCGTTGAGATCGGATTGTTACATTTCCATGATGAGGTAATGTGAGGTCGGTCATGCAAGGTCACCTCGGTCCTTATGTAACTTACTCAGCAAGCTATTGTAGTCTTTCGAGACACAACAGTAGCTAATGATTAAGGATCACTGACAAGATCTTTTATCTACCAACTGGAGGAACACAGGTCTTGTGTCAGCACCCTTCTAGCCCTCCATTCAGAAGCCTTAGCTTGCCTTGCTAAACAATGCATTTACTGTCGTTACCCGCTTGTCCCATTGCCTCATGATCAGCAGTGTAAAGCTGAGCTCAGGCGCCAATCCTATTACGCCAACGCATGACCTAGCTCAGTTCGGCTTTTCGTGTTGACAAATGATAAGACAGGAGTACTAGGCCTCAGTGTATTTCCCCTATAAAAGGGCCCGGAGTCCCCATAAGAGGGGGATGATGAAAATATTTTAGAAAAAGACTAAGAAAACTCATGGTTACCCTTTGAATACTCTTTGTAACTTGAAAAGTAAGACTGTTGCTTCATGATCGAATAAAAGATCTCTTCTATTTGTCCCTTTTAGACAACTATTTGTATCTCGAGTTGGTTTTAATCTTGTTCACTCAATTTTGGACACCAACAAACACAAAGGACCAAAATCGAGCGTTGGATATGACTCACTACTCAATATTTGGTCGACCTCATCAAGCAGGGCAAAACTCGACAGTTTTGGCTCAATCGGGGTCTAGTGAAGACTGAAGGAGACCGCCTATATGTACCTAAGGGCGAATTTTTGAGAAAGTCACAAATTACAAAATGTCCAACACGACTTGGGTATGGCATCCCGGAAAGGAGCACGCTTCTCTACTACTAAAATGTGAATGACCTCAAGTGCGGGATGCCATTGTGAGTTATGTGAAAACTTATCTTGTTTGTCGCAAGATAAGACAGATCATCAGGAAAAGACAAGTTTATTGGAGCCCTTTTTCATCCTAAATAGACTATTTGAGAGTTTATCGATGGACTACATTGTTGGATTGCCAAAAGTGGGAGACTTTTGCACTATCATCGTCATGGTAGACCGTTTATCCAAATATGCAACATTCATCGCAGTGCCCAAGTATGTATCATCCGAACAGACAACTCAACTCTTCTTCTAACATATTGTTAAATATTGGGGACCGCCTAAGGACATTTTCAGTGATCGGGATCCTAGATTTACTAACATACTTTGGACCTAGTTGTTCAAACTTGGTTCAACTTTGAGCATGAGTTCTAGTTTTCATCCATAATCTGAAGGACAGACGGAGTGCTTCCATTCTATGCTGAAAGAATTTTTTCAGCATATTATCTCTACTTCACAGAAAAATTGGGTAAAACTTTTGGATGTGGCTCAAATGTGTTTCAATACCCAAAAGAGCTCTTCTCCCAATAAAAGTCCTTTTGAGATTACTACTAGCTAACAACTGTTACTTCCTCATACTGTAGATATTGATCAAAGTACCAAGTATTCTCAAACAAAAAGTTTCTCTCAAGTGTGGAAACAAAATATTGAAATTCCTATGAGTTATCTTAAGAAAGCTCAAAATGATACAAAAAGTTTATAGATTTGAAGCGACCCGTGTTTAAATTGAAAAGATCCGGAAAGAAGGTTGTTGAAGAGATTCTTAATCATCAAACTACTCGAGATTCTAAGAAATATCTTCAAGAGTACTTGGTCAAATGGAGTGGATGCAATAGCGAGGAGAATGCTTGGAAAAGCGGAAAAGACCTTGAAGCCTTCAAACCATTAATTGAAGCATATCATTCATTGATGGCTTAGAGGACATCGTCAAAGTAAATGGGGGAGAATGTTAAAGATTGCAGCTTTACTTAAGCCCTTTGACCTTATCAGTGCTGCAGTTTGTCCAATTTCGACCACACATTGTAAATATTAGTTCAAGTTTGAGATGTAATTTCCTTTCCATTGCAATAGTTTATTTAAATTGTAAAATAGCTAGAAGTTAGAAAAGCTTAGTATGATTTTTCGGTATTTAAACGTCTAATCTCGTCACTTGGATTTTTGTTCTGAATGTTATTATAGTGGGTATTAGTCTTTCAAATATCTTTCAAACTTTCGAGTATTCGTCCCCTGTACTAGCCATTGTAATTTTCTGCTTTCGTTAGTTGTAGTTTCTAGCTTTCAAGTAATAATGATCAATTTACATTCAATGTATTTCAATTTTATGTTGTAAGCTTTCTACAAATTGTAATAAAATCTTTTTCAATCCCGAAATGATCGAGAAAAAGCGGAAGGCAATCTAGCGGAGCAGACTACTATCGCACTATGTCCTTTTTTGTGCTAAAAAGAAAGGCAACCCTTGAAACAGAGACTAGTGTGTAAGTTGAGATCTCCAACAAGAGTTAAAGAAAATACTAGAAGCAACAGTTAATGCATCACACACAGATTGGTCAAAGAAGTTAGATAATGCAGTTTGGGCCTACCGCACTGCATTCAAAACTCATATCGGGATGTCTCCTTATCAATTGGTGTTCGAAAAAGCAGGTAACTTACTAGTTGAACTTGAGCACAAGGTGTATTGGGCAACTCACATGCTAAATTTTAATATGAAGATAGCTGGGAAAAAGAAAACCTTTTAACTGAACGAGTTTAATGAGTTTAGATTAGGAGCTTATGGCTGATAAGCACATTACAGAAAAAGAGTTCAAGGTTGGTCAATAGGTGCTCATGTTCAATTCTCGCCTCAAACTCTTTTCAGGCAAGCTAAGACGAGGTGGTTGGGTCCATTCACTGTTGTTGCTATCCATCAATATGGCACAGTTGAGGTGGTATCTCAAGTTCATCAATGAAGGTTCAGAATCAATGGGTAAAAGTTGAAAACTTATTGGGAGGTGACTACTCTAATGAGAAGACAATTCTACCACTTGAAGATCCAAAATAACCTAAATGATAAAGTCGAGCTGAAAACTATAAACAAGCACTTGTTGAGAGGCATCCAAATATTCTCCACTTCTATTTATTCAATTTTATGCATTAGTTTAGGATCTTTCATGTTTTTTTTTTTTTTGCGTTTACATTAGTTTAGGCATCTTCATCCATAAATTAGGATATTTGATTATGTGTGTTGTTCATATAAGTTCACGTATTGTTTGCATTAAATTTGAGGGTTCAATAAAACATAGGCTTGTGGCCTTACACACACGAGGCCACCATAAAAATAACAGGTAGCCCAGCCCCTGCGCTGCGGGTTTTTATAACCCACCCTGATCACAATACATACACACAAAACCCTCCATACCGGCACCTCCCTCATTCTCTTCTCAAGTTTTCAAAATTTATCACCAATTTTCTTCCAAAATTCATGTGGGCTTCAAAGATTTAACACATTCCAATATCATCCATCATCTATTTCACACTTCCATCCACAAAACTTCAAGAAATCAACAGGAAAATGACTAAACTTTGGAGGTTTCGAGTTTTTGCTTATTTTTCTCAAATTCTTGCCAATTGTTGGAATTTATTGAGTTTTGTTAGAGTGTAGGCATCGATAGATATGGATTTGTGAGTTTTCTATGAAAATTGCGGAATTAACATAGGTTATATTGAATTTTTCTCATCCATGTCAAAATCTATGCATGTTAGGCGTTCGATAAATTGTTTCAATGGTGTTTTGTTTGAATTTTGGCATGATTTTCGTATAACACCTAGAATATACACACATTAACACTCACATGTAGTTGCATCTATCACATTGCATGAATTGAATGAAAGTTGAGGGGACGCAAAATTCAGCCTACGTCTCCATGCATTCTTGTATGTGTCCCTTAATTGCCACCCCTATTTTTTTTTTTTCATTTGAAGTTCACATTTCTTATTTAGGATTGGGATATCATATATGAGTAACTAATGTTCATTTTTTATACTGCTTGATAGGTGTGCCTCCAAAGAGAAAGAATAGCGCATCTACATCAAAGGGCAAAGAAAGTCACTGGATCATTCAGAATAGCTCTCACACGACTTGATGAAGGGAGTATTCGGCAGTTTAGAACCCTTAAGCACAAAGTTAGATTTGACAATGTGGTATCCATATGAAAAATATGGCCCAAACAATAAGTTTTGGTCGAAGACTTTTGGGATTTGAGATGATCCGATTAACAGGGTAGGAAAAAGTAGCAGGCGAGCCTCAAAACGTTTATCCTACTATGGTGCAAGAGTTGTACGCTAACTTTAATCCAGAGTTAGACATTCGGGGACAAAACACATGCACCAGACTAGGGATATATTGTGCCATGCCACGAACCTAGATATATCAGTTGTTGCACAGATGCTATATGGGAGAGATGATGTGTGGCCACTCCTAGACAATAAATTCAAATACCGACATCTAACAGACTCCCTTGTGATCTTATATAAATTTATTAGTCACAAAATTAATCCGAGCTCACATCACACCACCATTAGTCATCCCAAGGATATTCTATTGTATCATCTCGCACAGGGCTTTAAGATTGATTTGGGGTATCTTGTTTACAATCTCATATGCTTCGTGGCATCAGACCCAAACCCTAGACATACATTGATCTTTCCTAGTCTCATTACTAGCTTATGTCATGAGTCGGGTATCAGATTTCAACCAGGTGAGTTACCTGCGAGAAATTCAGTCCTGGTTAATGTGTCGTCAGCTGCCAAGACATGGCAGTCCATTGTACAATAGAGACAATGACGTATGCAGCAGCAGGACCAAGAGGACGATGAGGCAGATGATCATATTCCACCTCCTATACAGCTAGAGCTAGCTCCCGATTTGCAAGTTAAGGCAGTTATTTGTGGGTCTAATAGAGACCAATAGAACGTTGCAGCATATAGAACAGATGATGATAGCTTAATAGGCTAGGGAGCAAGAGCAAGATGATAGTGGGCATGTTAGGAATGCCAGGTTGTAACATATAGAGCAAGATATCAGCAAATTCTCGACTGAACTATTCACCTTGCGTAGAGAGCATACCTCATGGAGAGAAGATTAGATAGATGCACATGATGGGTTGAGGAGATGCATATCAAAAGAGAGACTATACATAGTAGACTGAATTACATGAATACAAGAAGTGATGACATATACAAAAATCTAAGGATACAGATAAACAGATTGGTCAGATGTGTATTATGATGAGAGACTTTTATTCTGGGTCCATTACTCCGCCACCATCTACTGCGGACCCGTTTGAATCTAGAGCGTTCATGCCCATTCTATCCACCAACTACAAACTGATAACAGAGGAGTACCCGATCCCTTATCTGCCCTTAACTTTTTGTTTAATGATTGCACTATTTTTAACCATTGAAGACAATGTCTGTATCCAGTTTGGGAATGTGATTTTCATTGAGTCTTGTGTTTCGATATTTTTGCATTTGTGTGATAAAAAAATAACAAAAAATCATAATATTAATTTTTATTACTTCTTTTTATGTATTTTCGCGTGCTTTTGTGGCTCAGATAATCTACTAACGATGGTGTATATATTGGGACATAGAGTTGGGTTATAAATTATGGATAAGTTATATGTTAAGTTAGTGTATTTATGTAGAACTTGTATTTTTGAGCATGAGATTCATTTTTTGCATTGTGAGGAAATTTTTTGATTCATATTGCAAAGTAGGTTGAAATTAAATAATGGACTCTAGATGCATAACCTAAACAACCATTATTTTATAAGTCCTTAGACCAATTTTAGGATAGTTTGGGGGGTGATTGAGCTGTTGTAGGGATACATTGAGATAGATGTAGATCTCATGTGTGCTAAATTTTGTGTGAATTGTCAAAGGCCAATAAACAAATGAGTAGTGCGTGCGCAGTGAACTATATGGCGCGCGCGAGCCATTTATAGGTCTGAATGGCCCAACTTCCTAGTTTGATTCAAAATCTTATGGAAATCAAATTCAATCTACTATTTAACCTACAGGGGATGACCAGAATGAAAAACATAAATCAAAACCCTATTTTTTTTTTACCACATTCAAAGGCAATTAACACAAGCGACTGAAGATTAAAAATTCAGGTTAAAGATTTACGAAGAAGAAATTGATTTTTCACTTTCCAATTATTGTTTTCATTATGGGTTATGTTTTTTCAAATATTTTTGTGTAATTTACATAACAACATGATATGCTAGTTCTTCTCATGTAATATTGGATGAAGATGAAATATTTTATTATTTATTTTTAATTTAAGACAAGTAGTTAGTTAAATTCTTGTTTTTTTTATTAATCTTACATGCATAATTTGATTATTTGATCACCAATTAAATATGTAGTTGCTTGGTGTAGTGTTAGGAGGTTCACAATATGCCTAGAACATTGCTTGATTAAGTATTAGGAATAATGCTTATCATGTGTGCAATCTTTGAGATAATTGTGAAATTGAATGCATTTTACTCATTAGAATTTTGACTAGGAATAGATTCAAATCATGATTAAAACTTATTTAATTTTCTTGGAAAAGAAAATTATTTACAATAGATTATCGATTGTTGAGAATGCATAAGTGATACTAGTTACGTAATTGAGAATTGAAATAAATAATTAATAGCAGGTGGATTCGTAATTCAATACACTCATTCTATATACATATAAAATTTGAATTTTACAATGTTCTATAGATTAATTTAGAATAAATACAAACCATATATCTCTTTTGTTCCTTACTTTGAATCTAATTAGAAATTAGTACACTTTATTAAATTTTATTCGTCATGGGACGGTACACATATTCATTACGTATTACTTGTCAATGATCATGTACGCTTGTGGGTTTTACACGAACATGACCTTTTTTTATTTATTTTTAATTAAATTAGTTTAGTATTTATTGTGTTTCTTGATTAATTATGCATGCTGGTTGCATTATTTAATTGTTTGATCACTAATTTGGTAATTAGTTGCTTGTTGTAGTGATGAAAATTTCTCAATTAAGTAGAATACTACATGATTAATACGTGGACAATAGATGTTAGGAATAACAACTACAACATAATTTGCTTTTTACGATCTGAAATGCATGCCCAAAAGGTGATTTACGGCATACAACATGTCATATAAAATTATGTCGTAAATACTCATTTTTTTTTTTTCAAAAAGATATGTATAGCATGTTATAAAAAATAAGAAACACGATGTTAATGAACCATTTACCGCATGCTTTACCGTAAATAATTAACCTTTTACGACATGCGTATGCATGCCATAAAGAAGATAATATATGTTACGATAGACATTTTTGCATGTTATAAATGTCCATTTTATTAGTTACGGCACGCAAGCTCATGCCATAAAAACAATGAACTTTATATGATATAACTTGTTGCACACTCTAAAGGTTCATTTATTTATTTTTAAAAAATATATATTTATTTGATAACTAGTATACCTATAATAATTAAAGAACATAATTCTCTATATCAACACATATTTAATTATGTTCCCATAATTTCAATAAATAAAAGTAGGGTGTGATCAATTCCAAATGTCAAAATGTAGAGTTAATCTAAATAATTACTAAGAACATCATTAGCCTACTCAAATATAGAAATTAATACACCGTAAGTGTAGACTACTAGTCCAAAATTAACTCATTAAAATAGTAAAAAATAATCAATCCATATTGAATTCGATTATCTGATGAACAATTTAGCCATCTCAAAAATAATCAATTTCCTACACATCACAAAAATAAATGAGGGCATAGTTAATAAAATTAGAGCGAGCATGCAAATAACAAATGATATCAAAAACAACAAAAGTAGAGAGAAAACAAGTAAAGAATACCTTTGTTGTGGTTACAGTTAATCCACTTCGATGAACCTAATTGGCTATACAATTGTACTTCCTAATGCATCTTCAAGAAGTAATAGCTCACATGTGGGACAATATAATGTAACATTATTAATCACTTCATTAACCTAGACTCTCAAACATTCATCATTAAGGGATACATGATGCATTAGATCACAAGGATTTTCGATGCAATTTCACTATTTGCAACAAGATCAGCTTCCCCAAACTAACGTAACAATTTGCATTTCTTACTCTGTATGTTATCTAAACCATTCGAGCCCCTATCTATATGTTGTGAAATTCATATCAAAGTATAATTTGTTAATTGAAATATAGAAACGAATTTGAAATATAAAATAGCATTCAATACCGATAGTTTTGCACTTACATTTTCTTTTTCAACACTTTTATTCTTCACTTGAAACAAGGCCAATCATCCTTGTAACATTCCTAGATACTCTTTGTATCAGTTGTGTTTTCTTTTACATTTAGTATCTTATCTTCTCTTATCTATAAAGCCAAGAAAACCTAAATTATCGTTGAAAGTAGGTAAAAATAGTTAAATGCATCACATTCACACCCGTGGACAATACACAAGTTATTTTAAGTCTTTTTTTATTAGTGTGTTTGGTGCACATTAAAATGAGAGAATGCATTTTTTTGAAGTGATGTAATGAGAAATATGTGGTTGAAAAAGAAGGAAAAGTTATTGATGTGATAGAAAATATTATTTGATTGAAGAATGTGTGGTTGAAAATGAGTAGAAGAATGAGAATGAAAAAAATAATGTGGGACAAACATGGGCTAAATGGACAAGTCTTCTTATATGTATGTATACAGCTTCTATTTATGAGCCAAAATTGTGTTTTCATATTTTCCTTTTGATACATGTTATATATACCCCAAGTTTTGCTACATGTACAATTAGTTTGACATCCATAAGCTGGCAAGTAGTTTGACCATTTGTTTACATTTCATGCATTGTACAAAATCATTGTACAAGTAGTTCAACTCCAAAGAAAAACACAACTAAAGTATAAAATTTCATATGCTGTGAAAATTATGCAAATTTTGAAAACAATAACTAAATTACAAAATATTTTTTACTCCCATTGAGAAAAATAAAAGTACCCAGTTTATTTCTAGCTTAAAGACAAAAAGAACCGTACTCTAACTTCAATAGATATTTAAATAGAACTAATTCTGATTCAAAAGCAACTTTACATACTTGATCATTGAAGTACAACCAAATACAAAATTAAAGATTAATAGAAGTTCATAATAAAAAAAGATAAAATCATATATTAAATACAATTCATCATTACATCATCAATCAACTCAAAACCCCACAATGACATATATGTTGTTGGTGTCCTAACTCACAATACTAGCTCGGATTCACCTTAATTAAAGAATGAGCTTATGAAAATTCAATAGTCACTTCAACAAGGATGAACTAAAAGTTCACAAAGCTAGCTCAACCCATGACAAGTTGGTTCTACTCCATGAGCTCGACGTATGGGAGGTCAGCTCTACCGATGCTTGCAGTCATTCAGAAGTATCATCATTATAATTCTGAATATATGCCTCCTAAGTGTTGACATCACCAACCTGGTGACCACTCCCAAAGCAACAAGTGGTACATATGACGTCGCACGTCATTTTCAATTGGTCACAAATAAAAAATGATTGCCCAGTGACACATAATCATGACATTGGCTATGATGACCTCTTTGGCATACCTCAATAACAATTAGCATCTCAAATTTGTAAGGTGGCACACACTTCTAGGTCGATAGCTGAGATAACATTGGATGGCCAAGTTGATAGATTAGAGGCCTATAAATAGAGGCCAATGGTATTCTCCAAATGTGGATTAAACATACTTTTGTATGCACTTCCCGTTTACTTCAATCAATGCAAACACTCAATTTTACTATTTCAACAACATACCTCTTACAAATTATTACTTAAGTTGACAAAAATTGACCTAGTCGATTTTTGACGTAAACAATTTTAATCGGAGAAGTTTCAAAGAGCTGATTCTAAAGCAACCCAATAATTGGGGTGAAGTGTATCGTCCAATAAACGAATTTATAGCAACCCCAATAATCCAATTTGCATTTCGCAATATTCTCCTATAAATTGATGGCAACTCAATAAACAAAAATCAATAAACTATATCTGGAAGCTATACTTGGGTTATGGCTGACTTGGATCAATAAACAAATCGTGTGCTCAACGGCTGATTGAACGGTTATGGCTGATTAAATGGAGATAATCTGGGCGAGGGGTTATGAAGGAATGGCACAACGTGGGGAGAAAATAGAAAGAGAGAAAAGGAAAAGGAAATAAAATTAAAAGAAAGAAAAGGAAAGGAAAGTTAAAGATCTAAAGCCCTTTACGCTCCAATATTTTTCCAATTCTATTCCAAAATAAATTTAAATTTTATTCCTATTTTTCTTGTTTTCTTTTTGGTTGTTTCAATGTTTATTAATGATCTAATGTTTGTGAGAGATTTATACGTTTTTTGCTTATTTCTCATTATTTCTCCTTGACCTCATGACCTATTTTCGAATGTGCTAAGTAGAGACACGTCAAACAAATATTTCAAACTGCTTGGCCAAACATGTTACGTACATAAGTTCATTAAAGTTCGTTTGAATATATCTAATACTATAATAGTTGAACATTTTCAACAGTACAACCGATCAAGTACTGCATTAACTTCCATCCAATCATATATGACTTTAATTTGAATTTTCTTTTGAAGCAGTAATTTCCCCCCAACTGGTATTGAAATATTCCAATGGCTCTTTGATTTATGGTGGATTAATCAGATTGCAACCATTGATTCCACTTTTTGTGAACCCAAGTTGCAGGCATATGCCAAAGCATGCAAAATTGTATGCCTTTTTAAAAAATGAAAATAAAAGAAAAATTTAGGATAAAAAAGTGATGTGTGCGAAAGAAAAAATCTAGATTGTTTTATGGCATGCAAAAATGAATGCGTTAATTATTAAAGTAATTTACGGCATGCATGTATATGTCGTAATAAGTCTAATTTTTAAAGAATATGACGTGCCTTAAACGTATGCCGTAAATACTTTATGTAATCGATCATTTACGGCATATATTTATGGCAAGTTGTAAATAATCTATTTTTACGTCACACTGTTTTTGCACACTGTAAACAAATGTCATAAAATGTTCATTTTGTTATAGTGAACATATATCGCGTGTGCAATCACCTCGATAATCATTTTAATTGAATGCATTATCACCTAGATAATCGAGTAATTGAATGCTTTCTACTCATTCAAATTCGGACTAGGAATATGAAAGAGCTGTTTTTAAAATAGAATTAATATTATCTTGAAAAATAAAGTCGAATACAATAAGATTATCGATTGTAAAAAATGTAAGAATGAAGCTAAATTATATAGTTGAGAATTGAAAATAAGATAATAATAGTTGTATTCGAATTTCCAACACATGCATATTATATTTAGTTTAAAAGCATTTTAGATAACTAGTAGAATAATTTAGATATAAATAAAATCATATCCATTGTTATTTACATTCGAAGTTGATACAATTTAATTTAAGATTTATTCTTTGTGGGACGATTCTTTTAACTTATCAAATTAATTTATTACTTGTCAATGATCATGTACATTCGTGAAAACTTTCCGAACAATAACCATACTAGGCCGGTTTTAATCCCAATTACAAAAAAGTATTGCACTAGCCGTGGTACATGGAAAAAGTTGCCTATATTATATATTGTGTGAACTAACATTGAGTAATCAAAATCTATTACTAATTACAAATGTTTAGGAGATGGTCTACCGGCCTGTGAAGAAGACTTCTTGTAGTATAGAGTGAAAACTATATTAAAAAATCCGAGAAAGAGTCTAAGTACCAATAGAAGGGACACAAAAAAAAATAAAATAAAATAAAATAAAAAACACCGAAGAGTGTTGAGGCAGTGACAAAACAATTATCATACATTCTTCAATAAAATAATATTTTTCATCACATCAATAATTTTTCCTTCTTTTTCAACCACACATTCTCCATCAATCTACTATTTCAGAATACATTCTTCCAAAATAATATGACTCAAACACACCCATAAATTTCTAATGAGGGTATTAACCCAATTGAAGATTAAAGGTTGTGACACTCAAATCTAATGAGAATAATCATATATCGAGATCGATGGTAACTTCCATTAGTGTAATACAAACCAAATTTGAGCAGGGAAGAAATCAGTGGTGTGAAATCAACCTTAGAATAAATATTCCGAGNAGATCGATGGTAACTTCCATTAGTGTAATACAAACCAAATTTGAGCAGGGAAGAAATCAGTGGTGTGAAATCAACCTTAGAATAAATATTCCGAGTAAGAGATTGGATAACGAGTTGGAAGTGTGCTTCACACGAGAGAGAAATAAAATATTTTTCCATTACGAGTAGGAAATAACCAACATAGAAGTTCATGTCGATTATATTGACTATGCACACACACATTGATCCATTAGAATTTAATTTGTCATTATCCAACTCTACAAAATTGTGTTATTTCGTTTAAATTTAGGATTAATATAGTGATTTAATTGGGTATGCATTTTTCGTGGAAACAATATTTTACTCACCCTTATTACTTGGTTGCACGCTACACATTTGCGTAATTTTAGTGTGGTCCACAAATTTTGCATCAATATACATTATTGAAATAAAAAAGGCATGTGCAAGTAGCACAACCCTTATTGAAATTCATCAAATGGATGTGAGAACTATATTTTTAAATGTTTTACCATGAAATAAATTAAAATGTAAGGATTCACTCACAAGAGGGAAGCAGCAAAAAAAAAAAAAAAATCAACAAATTATAGAGGCTAGCTTAATTATGTCCCCCAATAAGGTTTTACATAAAACAAACACATCATATATTAATGTAAAATTTTATCTAGATATACATTCTTGGAACAACAAAATGCATTTGCTTCAAATTCATGAATCAAAGCATGCATGCACCATCATTACATTCCCACTCCAAACTCTTAAGCCAAATGGCTTATCAAATACTAATTTCATATACAACAACTTGGAATCATATATGCGATATCCATAGTTCAATATTCCAAATGGCTTAGTTTGTAAACGATATTTCTCAATTAATTAACTAGTTTGATGCCAAGAACTGGTAAAAGAGGGATTGGAATTTCTCCATCTCCTTAGCAGGCAATGCAACCAAGACATTAACCCCATTCCCATTGGTGTTGTTTGATCCATTATTAATTTCAGGAAACAGCAAAATGATGTCTTTTCTGTGGTACACCACTGGACAACTGTACCTTGGCTTCCCCCATGGATACTCCACTTCAGAAAACCCTAAATTCCACCAAGAAGATATCAGAAACTCACCATTGGGAAACCCATTGTAGATCTCTCCCCAGTCTATTGCAGATCTTGCGTATTCATCGGTCATTCGGGCCGCCCCCTCGGATACCATGTCCACGATCTTCGAGAAGGGCTCTTCCTCGAGTTTCGAGCAGATTGACGACGCGTAAGCACTTAGCACCGCGTTCCCACAATAGGAAAAAGGCAATGGTGGCTTCACTCTTGACCTAATATCCACTGCATAAAGCACAGTAGACAACCTTTGACTATTATTACCTGATGACAAGGCCTTGCACCGCCAGATAAGGGCTGAGACTACATTGAAGCTGGTGATCTTTGTGTTTTCATTGGGAACATCGATCTTTGCCTTCTCCTTTAAGTAACTTATGTTATCAGAGTTTAGGTTAAAGATTTTGAAATCGAGATCCTCCTGTTGACAGTCAAACACTGAAGGAGTTGTGTCTTCACCGATCGGAAGCTCGAGCTTGAGCAGTTCAGGGTGGGGGAACGTGACTCGCGGTGGAGATCTTGCGGCAAGGAGGTGGCGATCGTGGCATGGGATGATAGCCATGGGTTTGTCATCAAAAGCTTGGGAAGCAACGTTTTCCAATAAATATTTGAAGCTTATCCCATCAAACAATACATGATTGGTAGATATTCCCATTGCAAAACCACCACATTTAAACGATGTTACCTAACAAACAAAATCAAATGTTAAAAAGCCTGTCTACAAGTTATTAGTATAGTTATTTTTAGGGTGTGTTCGGTAGAGATTAAAATTGGATTAAAATTGAAAAATTAATCATTATTGTTGACTTTTATTAGATGAGTGGGACCCAATAACGACCATATTTTCTATTTTAATTGAATTTTAAATTTTACCAAACAAGCTCTTAGCCTTGGTTTGACTAACATTATTGAAAATTCTTTTTTCTACAAGTTCATTTTCAATCACACCTCCACATAATAAAATATTTTACAAGTAAATCCAAAACTTTTTCTTAATTTTTAACTATACATTCTCCTAAAAATCATTATTCAAAACATCGTTTTCCAAAAATAATGATTGCCAAACAAGGGCTTAATATGTGTATTCTTTTGTCAGAGGTTGGATTTATTTCCCAGGTCTTCGACACGCATGATAAAGAGGATTAA
>CAIGRO010003233.1:0-15579 GCA_903798355.1 Fraxinus baroniana
TGGGGAGAGAAGTTACTTTGTAACTATAGCCATTTCTATTCCTCTTAACCGTCTATCTTAAGATCGTGGGACATGTCGAATTTGCCTAGGAACTGCTTTCCATAACCGTTGGAGGCCATGATACTTCAGATGCGCTCAGTTTTGGGTGACTTCGAAGCTTTGGGCGATAACCACATCATTACTTTGGACGACTGCATGACCTTTCATTCGTTCAGCCTCTGGGCATTCTGTTAGCTTGGGCGATGGCGTTTCCTTTATCTTGGGCCTTCGATATTTAGTTCTTTTCTCAGGTTTTCCTCTTGGGCTTTTCGTCCTGGGTCCTCAAATTGATTCCTATTAGGCCTTCATCTTTTATTCTTTCACTTGACTTCTTATTTTGGGCCTTTGATTTTGGACTGCATTTTTGGAGTGTCAATAGGCGTAAATCAGACTTTCCATCTATCATCATTTGTCAAATGAAATCATTCATTCCACCACTTGCATCAAGGCCTTACCCTTCGACATGCTTCTCATCAAGACTTTTAAACATTTTGAGGTATCTTTGAATGGTGAAGTTTCTATTTTACTCCATCCTATTGATATAATCAATATCCAAACTCTTAATAGAATGAAAATTGTCAAGGAGCAAGGCAATGGGTGGCCCGAACCAAGGGTTTTGATATGGAGTTGGGTTCATCGACTCTATCTTTTGAAGGGGATGAAGATGCGGTTGGTGATGATCACAACGATGATGATACGCCATCGTTCTTAGCCCTCCTCGTGACCTCTCGGGCTCGAGTGTTAATTCTTCTACCTCCAAATTTACATTAACCGAGGATCACTACACTCTCTTGAATGGGCGTATCGACTCTCTTACCACCTCCATCGGATGGACTTGTATACTTCACCAAGTGCTTGCTCAACAAAACACACTCAATGCTCGATAAAACACAATCAATACCCGTTTCGACTCACTCTTTCATCCCTCGCCGCCTCCAGTGTTATAGATGCTATTTACATTTTTTATTATGTATTATGGAACCATTTTATGGTCCTTAAACTTTGTTATGCTTTTTGACATTTCATCATTTATGTTTTGAGCATTTTGCTGTGAATGTGATGTCTCATCTCTTGTTTTTACATATATTTGGCATTATGTGTTTAATTAAGGGGGAATATTATTATTTTCTATTGTTGTTTTAAATTTTTTTATCATATATGCCGTACTCTCGCTCTTCTATGTGCTATCTTTTTGCTTATGATAAAAGGAAAAAAATAAAGTGAGTTTATATGCTTTAAATGATAATGAGTGAGATGATAAATGATATGCCTTGAATGATCAATGACATACTTTGAATCTTCTATATGCATTGAATGAATAATTATTGGTTTGTAAAAAATATGGGGAATATATGGTACCCATGTTAAATGTGAAATTTTTATTTCTTATTAATTGTTGAAATATGGGGAATATATGGTACCCATGTTAAATGTGAGATTTTTATTTCTTATTAATTGTTGATATTACTTTGTAAATCATCTTGTTTTCATAATAAAAAAGAGAGAAATTGTTGACATATGGTTGACTTTAACCTTATAGTTTTGCTCATAACAAATAAGTTAATCTCGTTTTCTAACAATTGAATTTAAATGATTATAGTATTTAGAGCATTAAATGATAAATTGATCAATTGTCATCAAAAGAACAAAATCAAGACTATCACATTACAAATCAGACTCATAAAGAAGGTTAAAATCGAAGTCTAGCATTCAAATCAAATCCATCAAGACAAGAGCTTAAGAAAAGACCATAGACTAGAATTTTTGTTGTAAAACTACTAATACTTTGATCTGTATCAATGGATGATTAAAACACAAAAATAATTTTATGCACGAAAATACATTTTGATTATCACTTGTATAAAATGTTTTGATCAAATATAAAATTGATTTTCAAATTGATATTTGAACTTAGATTATATTTTTAAAAATATCACTTATCTTAAAAAACTAGTTGAAAACATTTTCTACAAGTCTACATTTTTTTAAAAATTCAGCTCGAATCAAACAAAGCCAAAACCAGGAAGTTGGGTGGAAGGTAGACGATTGGCTAGACCAGGCGGACATCTAGTGCTTCTGCTTTCTGATGTCTAACGACTATTTTGACCTTTCGAACTTGAGACAAACGTTCGGATCCATATTCGTACTCCCAGAATGATTCCCTCTTTGTCCCTTATAAATAGATTCTGCTTTTGCATTCATTGTAAGGATCTTTAAGTGCATTAAAGAGATAAATATTTGAGTTGGAAGCATTGTAAATGCTTTATTTGCACCATAATTCAATCAATATAGTGAAAAAGGCTTTTCTTATGAGTGGGAGCATGGTAACTGAAGATATAGATCATTGATTTGGATCAAACCCTCTCAATTATATCGTTTGCACACTCTCTTTCCTTTCACTTACTATTATTTTGCTTACACTTCGATTGATCTATTTGTTCATAACTTGCTTAATATAAGATCAAATTTCGAAAACTTTCAAAAACTAATTCACCTCCCTATTCGTTAGTCATTCTTGGGCTATCATACAATTGGATAGCTTTTTCAATATGACCCGCAACTCATACACTGGAGATATTGAACCACTAGAAGCTCAATTTGCATCTCGTGAGGAATACCAATTTTGTTATTTGAACGCTTTACTTTATATTTCGGTGTTTATGGCCTATCAAAGTCCGACCGAAGAAAAAAAAAAACCAAAACAGAAAAATAGAACGATAAAAAAAAATGTCAAATACCAATTACAATTCATATAATAACTCATACACCTATAACACGTCTTCGAGTCATTACCATGATCGTGTGACTTTCCCTTCCACTTATCAACACAATTATCCTAGACAAGTTGCATTCCAACTATAGGATTTTTATGGTCTCATTAGACCAGACTCATTTCTTGATTTGGTCAATACTTTAGGAAAAAAAAAAATTTGACTTTTACAATTTGAGCGACCCTATCGTCTTTGTGATGCTATTATGGAACTTGTCAAATCTGATAGGTATTATTGGAAGTCAATTATTAGATCAGTTCTTATGTCGCAGTAACAAGAAGAAAAGTGTTGATTCGCATGACTTTTGAAATTTTTTTTTTTTTTTATTTTTTTTTTTTTAAATTTTAAAAAGAAGAGAAAGAAAGTGAAGTTTTTTCTTAAGTTCATACTCGGTGCTTGGTTTCGGGTCATTGCTAGAGAAGGCCAATTTTGCTAGGCAAGGTACATCCACTATTAGGAAATATCTAACTAACTTCAAAGAGTTATTACAGAGTTGTGATATTTATGAAACTCCCCACATTATAGCATTAGGTTCTCAATGTTTATAAATCTTGAAATCATACTTCATGACATTCCCACACCCCAATCCTTAGATGAAGCTTATGACAGGGGACATATCACTTCTTCTTTGTTGAGCATGTCTTAAAGTAGGTTTATCACCCGATTCCTGGCAGTCACCTCCCGAGTCTACTTATGTTCATCTTGAGGAAAATACTAAAGATTTTTATTATTGAACCAATTGAATATGTTGATAGCGAGGTTGAGGAATTGTCTATTGTATTGCCACCTAAACCAAACAATCCACTCGTCTTGGATTCTATGCCAAAATTGACCTTGCCTACTCTTTTGTGTGACTCTAACGTTGACTTTGATATGACTTTACCTCCACTGTGTGACCCTCTTCAGTTTGTCATGTTTTCCAAGGTTAGTGTTTGTTCACACAGTTTTCCTATCAACATTCAATTGTAGCCTACTAATTACCGTAATATTGCTTTAGCTCTGTACTTTGTTGATTTTCATGTTGAATTTAAATGACATTATTTTCAGTCAAGAACATATTGAGCTTGCATTAGGCACATATACTTTCCTTGTAATTTTTATGCCTTGTAATTAGGTATTTCTTATCACGATTCCCCACACATATAAAGAAAAAATTGGATCATTCACTTAGACAATTTATTTGATAGGCCATCATACTTAAATGAAGGTTTTGATTTCAATATAGCAAAATTGTTTCCTTTTCGGGTTACATTCGAACCACTAGTGTTGCATTTATTTGGTTCTACATGTCAATCTACTTCCTAGTACATCGTGTTCATCACGTGGATTTTGTGGATTAGTTGCACAAGTTGTTGCTTGTTAAAATTCATTATTGCTGCTTGGTCATAAGGAAAGATCATCCCTTGGTCAGATCAGATACTTGGAAATGTTTTTCGGATTCAGTTGTTAACTTATGATTGGGATCGTTATTTGGTCAATGAGAAAGATCGTCCTCCTTGATTAGGAAATTACATTCCAACTCGTTAGAGTTGAATTCTCAGAGTAAGGAAAAATATTGAAATATTATAGAGATATTATTTTATATAGTTGCCAATTTAAATGATTATTTTAGGAAATATAATTAGAGTTTCATTTTATAAGTTTTATTACATATTTCTTTCTTGGAATATGATCTTTTGAAACCCTAAATAAAGGGACTTTTGCATTGTAATAAAAGTAAAAGGGGGCAGTTACAAAACCAAGAGCTTCTATATTTTTTCTATTTTCTCACTGGTATCCAAAATTCTAATATTAGGCTTGAATAAGTTGTCTTGTTAATCAATTGCCTGAGCAGTTACAAAACCATGCTCTGTTATTACCTCTTCTGAGGATCCTTAGCATCAAAAGTTGGGGTTAATTACCTCAATAGTCACTGAACTTTATCGAAAGTTTCCATCAAGTCATTGAACTTTAAAAACTACATGGTTAGTCACTGAACTTTCGAAAAAAAACTACATGGTTAGTCACTGAACTTTTCAAAAGATTTCTACGAAGTCACTGAATTTTGCAAAAAGTTTCCCAGATGGTCACTGGGTTAAGTGACCATTTGGGAAACCTTTTGCAAAGTATAGTGACCATTGTGGTGATTTTTAAAGTTCAGTGACCAATGATGTGATTTTTTGAAAGTTCAGTGACTAATTACGTAATTTTTAAAGTTCAGTGACATGGAGGAAACTTTGGCCAAAGTTTAGTGACTATTGGGGTAATTAACCCTCAAAAGTTGTATTGCAGACCACGACGATCCACCAGGAAGATTTGCGATTCCAAGAGTCCTAGTTTGATGCCTTAGATTGACTGTTTGTCCGTGGACTAGAATATCTGGATTACATTACATACATTCTGATTTTCGATAATATCTCTGGAAAACATACTAATAACCTACATAGGTTAAAAATTATGAGTTATAATGCAATACATGTCATACTTTGCATCAAGTACCAAATTAAACTTGTCATATTTTATCAATGTTCATGTCAACTAAATAATTGAACTTCCTCATAGAGGTCTATCCAGTTCAGACTGACCCACCCGCTTTGGATTCTGTAAAACAAAAATTTGACTCTCCAACGTGTTTAACGTCAAGAGACTGGAATGTAAAAGGTATAAGGATAATTACATTTTAATTCCAATAAAATTTTTGCTCATTTTTCGCACTTATGTTGTCAATTTTTTCGTCACATTCTTATTTGCCTCTCATATTTTTAAATAATCAAAAGTATTAATAAACACAAAAGCATGACAATATTTTCACCCCAGTTTAATACATATTAGTAGAATATTTGAACAAAAATAGTCAAGATTTGCTACTTTAAATGAACGTTAAAATTTAAAAAGCGATAAAAAGTTGGAGACATAAATGTTAAAATGAGAAAAATCGGAAGACTCATTGCAATTAAAACGTGTGCAAATAATAAAAACTGTGTTCTCAATATGTCTATCCAACTTAAGATCAGGGAAATGTTAAATTATTTTACAATTTTGGCATCAACCTCTAATTCACGTGAAAGTCAATTGACATTGTTGTTTCCCGTCATGTAACTTACTCTTGTTTAATTTGGTTAAAATTAATTAGGGTAATTGCTACAAAACACTTTTAACCTTTGTTTTTATTGTGGAATACCCTTCTATTCTTTCATTTTGGTGTAATACCACCCGGATGATATTTTCTTTGTGGAATACAATATCTTTGTAAAAAGAACAATCTCTTTATATCCCACTATCACCACCACCTCCATTAATGGAGCAAACCCATATGAGCATTCAACTCAAAAAATTCACACGAAAATAAAAATAAAAATTTAAATTTGTCGATACTATACCCTGCAAAAATCTAAATTACTCAAAATCCTAAAATGTAAATGTAAAAAAATTATCGTTCACTAGCTAGTCGTCCTACATGACATATATGTAGTGATTAATAATTTGATATATTAATATAGTAATTTTTTATTGCCATATACATCTATTTAGCGTTGAAAGTCGGGTCTCACAAACAATTAAAAGGTTTAGACGATCGTGTAAGGAACAAACCCTCTGAGTCAAAGTCTCAATGAGGGTTGTTTTATTTATGAAGATTATAGTTTGCAAGAAACAAAATGCCTCAAAGGGGCACAAGCATACTGAACAATTGAAAGTTAATGATAAGAAATGAAAATAAACGAAATTACATATTCTCTATTCGAGAGTGGTTTTGATCAGGGTTGCTTCTATGTCTTCTCTTCTCTTTTATACATTCTCTGACATTTTCTTGGAGAACCGTTTAAAAACTGCTTATCGCTCTATAACTATCCACTTTCTGCATAGTTGATGACTTGTTGAGGAACCGTCGTCTTTAACTGCTGCCATTACTTCCATCACTTAACTATTTTCAACCGAGATTCTTGGATCGTGGACTGTGATAAAATCGTTGATTAACCGTTTCAATAACCGTTGCTTTAAATGATGCACAAGACATTACACTCGTCCAACTCTTAGACGTATCGCGGGCTTGAGCGATAATGATGTTATACTCGCTTAGATCTTGGGCGACAAGCTGATTTGAACGATGATGGGCCTCCTTTACATAACTCTGTCTTTGGTCGTCAAGTAGGCTTTTTTATGGGCCTTTGCTACATAACTTCTTGGGTTTTTACATGGTCTCCTTTGGAACTTATCATTCGAATCTCCTAGCTGGGCTTCATTCTTTGGACCATTCGATTGTACCATATTTTCGTATGCCAACAATTACCCCTCAATATAGCAAAATTAATATCGATTATTAATCTTGTGCCTTATTTGTTCTTTGTATTTTTCTGCGATACTTGAAATCCAAAAAGGCAGGGAATCCCAATCATTACTTTGTTTGACAGTGACCTTCTATATCCCAAAAAGTGCAATATCATGCTATTTTTATAAACCGGGAAACACGCTACTTCATCCCGCCATTATATCCACGTTCTACACCGCCGCGTTTCTATAAAGATCACTGTTCATCTTCTTGCTCCCTATTCAAACATTACGCTCCAAAAACCCTCGAGAAGATTAAAGTTTGTATTAGATGGCAACTTCAGACAACTCCTTTAGCTTCGAAGACTTTCAACAGCTACTCACAAGACCATATGTGAATCCTGCGCTTTCGCCAACCAATCCTGATCTCAGTGAGTTTTTCTTGGGCTCGTCATTTAATGATGTTGAATCTGTTGGGCAAGCCGTGGTGGGCCGTTGTTCCCTTGCACTCAAGACCCTCATTTTCTAAATCATTTTCCATTAAAGCTAATCCGCGAACGATGTATTCGTACTTAGCCCAAAACTGATACTACCTTTCGTCTTTGGCATGCACGTATGGTAAATCATGGCCTCACCAAGGCAATTTTTGATCGTACTAGGATTTCTGATTTATTAGAAATCATTCTCCGTCCCCAAATATATGACTCTGTTCTTTTTTCTATCGCTTTAAGCTTTTGGTCTTCTGAATATTATACTTTTGTTTTCCACTTGGCCCAATGTTCATCACTATGAGGGATGCTAGAGCTTTAGTTAACCTTCTGCCTAAGTAAGTTTAGATTCAGTTTTGTAAAACTAAGCATGGAACAATTGTTCTAGCTGTTGCCATGTTTTGACGCAAATTAATGAACCATGAGAAGGCTACCCCTGTTAACGAACTAGGGAACAATCTCATTTTGTGATAATCAGTTACTTCACCACATTGTAGTGTAAATCGCCATATATGTTCTAGGGTTGAAACTTCTCCTAGACGTGTAAACAATGAAAACTCTGGTACTTTGCACCATCTAGGCCAGGGATATGCTTGATCTACCCAATCAGGATATGGCTTTGTGTAAGTAGGCATGATAAAAGGATGCACTCCAAAAGTCGTTTGATCCTGTAATATCTCTGTAATTTGATTTCGTTACATAGCATTGGGATCATATGGAACTCCTATATGTTGATTTATTGGAGGAATTACTTGACTTGAGGCCTAACATTTGGTACTTGATTTGTGGCAAAAATGCCATTATTTAAACCATTACTACCATTAGCTTGAGTATTTCCGCCATCATTGACCTACGAGGTATTCTGTCTATTCGTTTGGACATTGTCTCTCGCATTTAGGTTACCCCCCAGGTTTGATAGTCCGTTACCACTATTCAAGTTCGCCATTCCACCACCACCACCCTCTAGTTTGAAGTAGATGGCCCAAAATGCGGTTCTATTCCTTGATTCGGACCTAGGCTTAGGGAACTATGTCCCACTATCGTCCTTGATTGAAAGTGATTCCCTATACTTGACATAACTGGTTGACAAATTTGGCCCACTAGCTTATTCATGATGTCATTCAAGGTATTTAGTTGTTTGGCCATGTTGTCATAATATTCATTTCCATTTTGAATAAATGTTTCCATATTTTAAACATTTTGTAAATTTACCTGTTCACCGATATTTTGTGTGAGTTTACCAAGCAATGCACGCATGGTTGGAGGACTCAACTCTGTCATCGGCTTGTAACAACTTTGATTATGTCCCTCTGTTCGTGGAGTACTTTGTTGTTCCTCATATCGTTAACTGGTTGACAAATTTGGCCCACTATACATGATTTCATTCAAAGTGTTTAGTTGTTTGGCCATGTTGTCATAGTGTACATTTCCATTCTGAGTAAGCCTTTCCATATTATGAACATTTGTAAATTTACCTGTTCAACGACATCTTGTGTGAGTTCACCAATCAATGTACGCGTGGTTCGAGGACTCAATTCTATCATGACTCGTAATGACTTTGACTCTGTCCCTCTATTCATGGAGTACTTTGCTGCTCCTCATATCGTTTGATCACAGATTGGACTATTCCTTGGCTTGTTGGCTCCTTATCAGAGTTTTTATGAGGCATATTGCTTCACCTTTTCGTATCTTCATACTCCAAACACCAATTATCCCACTGAGCGTGCCAAATTGTTTCGCGTAGAAATCAGGCCTCGCTAATAATTAAAAAGTTTAGACGATTATGTAAAGAACAAACCTCTCGAGACAAAGTCCCAACGAGGGGTCTTTTATATATGAACATTACAGTTTGCAAGAAGCGAAATGCCTTTAAGGGGCACAAGCACACTGAACAGTTGAAAGTTAATGGTAAGAAATGAAAAGAAACGAAATTACATATTTTCTGTTCAAGAGTGATTTTGATCGGGGTTGCTTCTATGTGTTCTCTTCTCTTTTGTACATTATCTGACAGTTTTCTTGGAGAACCGTTTAAAAACTGTTTATCGCTTTATAACTACCCACTTTCTGAATAGTGGATGACTTGTTGAGGAACTGCCGTCTTTAACTTTGTCATTACTTCCATTACTTAACTACTTTCAACCGAGATTCTAGGATCGTGGACTGTGAAAAAATCGTTCGTTAACCGTTTTAATAACCGTTGCTTTGGATGATCCATAAGATATTACACTCGTCCAGCTCTTGGACGTATCGCGGGTTTGGGTGATAATGATGTTATACTTGCATAGATCTTGGGCGACGAGCTGACTTGAGCGATGATGAGCCTCCTTTATATAACTCTGTCTTTGGTCGTCAAGCAAGCTTTTTGATGGGCTTCGCTACATAACTTCTCGGATTTTTTTATGGTCCCCTTTGGGGTTTATCCTTTGAATCTCCTAGTTGGGCTTCATTTTTTGGACCGTTCGATTGAGTCATATTTTCGTATGTCAACAACATCAAATTATTAATCGTCGCATGTATGTCACGTAGAACAATTACGATAATTAGTGATCGCAAATAGCATTGTTCCATAAGGTGGAAATACATTTCTATGTTTTCTGGGATTTTTCCATTTGTACAGGAAGAATTTGATCGAAGAGGCTGATAACCACTCACAGTATTGAATTTCACTGTGATTAAAAAAAGAGCACTGGTGGGAGGTTGTGGACCGAACCACCCCTTCCCTGTACATGTAGCACGGCTGATGTTTTCTTGGTACGTGAATTTCCAGCCGGCGCACCCTAAACATGCCACGTCTTTACTTTCTTCTTCCTAGATCCCGATTTAAACCCTGGCTCAGGAATTTTTGTATACGGATACCTAGCTTCCTCAAATTTCTTTCTATCAATGGCAGAACAGAATGTGACAAGGTATCGCATAGGCTACGCATTGGAACCAAAGAAAGTACAGAGTTTCATTCAATCCTCGCTTATTGTTCACGCTAAGAACCGAGGCATTGATCTGGTTCCAATCGATCTCAGCAAGCCCTTAATCGATCAAGGTCCATTCCATTGCATCATCCACAAATTGTACGGCGCTGAATGGAGAAGACAATTGGAAGAATTTTCTTCCCGAAATCCCGATGTTATCGTCGTCGACCCTCTTGAAGCCATCGACCGGCTTCACAATCGGATTTCTATGCTCCAAGTTGTAAACGAGCTAAAGATCTGTCAACAAACTGAAATTTCGTTTGGTATTCCGAAGCAGATTTTTGTTGAAAATCCTGCATCTTTTTATGATTTCTTTGAAACAGAGGGGCTGAAGTTTCCAGTAATTTCGAAGCCTTTGGTTGCGGATGGGAGCGCCAATTCTCATCAGATGGCCCTAGTTTTTAATAAGGAGGGTTTGAAAGGGTTAAATCCCCCAATTATACTTCAGGAGTTTGTGAACCATGGAGGAGTAATTTTTAAAGTTTATGTGGCTGGAGAGCATGTAAAACTTGTGAAACGTAAGTCCTTGCCTGATATTTCGGAGGAGACACTGGGTACGTCGGAGAATTTGTTGTCATTCTCGCAGATATCAAATCTGACTGCTCAAGATCAGAGTGATGAGAGCGTTGCTAGGCTGATTGAAGAGGCTGAGATGCCACCGTTGAGTTTTATGACTGAAATGGCTTATGGGTTGAAGCAGGCTTTAAAATTACACCTTTTTAACTTTGATGTGATAAGGGACAGTAGGGTTTGCAACCGATATCTTGTGATTGATATTAATTACTTCCCGGGGTATGCAAAGCTGCCGTCATATGAGACTATTTTCACAGATTTTTTTCTTGATATTGTGCAACGGAAGCAGAGGACAAATCTGGATGACCATTTTTCAGCGTAGGTGTTTTGGAGCAAAAGTGGAACCCTTGTTGCAATGATGATAAAAAAACAACATTGATTTTGGATTCATCTCAGTGTATGACCGGAATAAAGAAGTTGAAGTCTATGCTCGATGATTGATGCTACGAGTCTTGAACGATTTGCTTCTAGGAAGTCCAGTAGTACGTTTAACTGTTTCCAAATTTCAACTTTTAGTCGAATAAATGTTCATTTTCATGCTTCGATAAAGTTGATATCCCGAGCTGTTCGAAGTTAATGTTTGGGTCATTTACTTTTCCAATTCCATTAGTTGGTAGGATATTTTGCAGGTCATTCAATTGCTTCATGTGGAATGGTATTTTGCACTAGAAACATCTTACGATCATGGTCTGCTTATTAATCAACATTCATTTTTGGTTTTGTACTTGCTAGTCCTAGGATGCATTGCATTTGACAAAATATTATCACGGATTTCAACAGTTAAGGTTAGGTTACCTTCAGGACATTTAAAGAAAAAATCCCTGCTTGTGGTTGCATAACCTTTTGGCAGTTTTGGGTCTATGTATTGATTATTTAATGGGTTACACAAACTCTTTTAATGTATTATAAAATAATTGACTAGGATATATGTGTTTCCTAATTGTAAATGTTGACCTTTTTCAAAAATAAGAAAATCCATGTTTTTGTTTTTGCGAGGAAGATGTCGGATGATGGAAAGCAAAAACATTGAACCAATTTTGTAACTGGAGCCATAATGGAAGTTGGTGTACTGAGTGAGGGGCATACAAACATGTTCCTTAGGAGTCTGAATCATGTCTTAAAGCTCATACTAAAACCTCAAACCAGCTCATGAAATTATCTAGTGACAGCAGAATGAGCTGGTTAATTCCTCTTATGGTATGGAGAACCAACTTGGTTGATCCGGAACACCAGTTCTCAAAGATCTTGCAAGCTACAGTCTTAGCTCTATACATGCCGTTAAGGAAACTGTGCATGCAAGATGAGGAACTTTACAAGCAAGAGGAGTGAGAGTGTTCCACCTGCAAATTGTCTATAATCGATTATAGATTCTACCACGTCTATGTGTCTTATTCAACTTTACTCTTCTTTTACGTTTGTAAGTAAGGTTGTTTTCAATACTGATAATTTTTCGAGAGAAGCACGGCACATTTGATCCAATTATGTCGGGGCTGACCTTGCATATTTTGGTTCCTACAAGGCATTAAAGATCTGCTCCCTCCATTTCCAACTGTGTAGTGTGTACTATGAATAAATATCACCCTGATTATCATAGGGATGTGAACATTATCCTCAAACAATGAAAAATCGAGAAGAAGATACTTATTGTCTAAATGGAGTACTAAACATGAGTTTACCATGGTGATGATAATTTATACCATCTTCAAGTACGTGTTTTGAGGGAAGGCAATACCTTATATTTGGTGGTGGTTCAAATATTTGTTAATGTTAATATTGGGTACAAACTACTCTTGGTTGAATAAGTCTACATTATGAGTACTGCTATAATAGTTTGGTGGCTTGGGATAGCTAGCAGAAAAAGGAAGAATGAAACTTAAAAATGTGGAGGGAGATATATAAGAATATGATTATTCTATATGAAAGTTGGAATGATAAAATTGTCTTGACTCTTGCAGGTATTTTTGTCTGTCCTGATGAAACATTGCTAATATCAGCGAAATCATATAATGAAGCCTGAAAGGCTGGACTGCTTGCTATAGTGGAGTGCTATTTTCGGGACAACAGATGATCAATGACAATGTCAAGGTTTTAATACCGTGATTTAGACATCAGTTGCACTCAGAATTGTCAAAAGTTATGCAAGTTTTAGGCCTTATGTTTTACATTTGATGGTTGGTGGAAATTAGTCAAAAGTTTGTGCCGAGGAGTTATTAAAGCAAAACTGCTTAAAACTCGGGACTAGCGTTGTTTGATTGTTTATATCAGATATTCTGCTTTTTACTTGAAATTGGGGAAAAAGAAAAAGAAAAAACTTGTAGATGTTGTAAAAGAATAAATAAAATTTATTTTGGGGCTATCTTTTTCTGTTTTCAAGATTCTGTATGTGGTACTGCAACTGATAATCTCATGGAAAATGCTAAGTGTACATTGGGGTGTCCATAATGGACACCCGGCACCCCTCTATTGGAGGGAGTGCCGGCCCCTATGTACACCCCAACGTACTCGTAGCACAACCCTAATCACATTTCTCTATATTCTTGTGCTATTGCACCATTGGCAACCACATAGAAAATATTTTAGCGTTTCAATTGCTACCCAATTTCTAGACTTAAATAACAAATTACCTGAATGGTGATGCATTAAATATTTTGTTGTAGATGTAGAGAGGTGATTAGTGTATTTGATGTTTGGCTACGTCCATGACTTTCAAACTGCTAGATTATTTGAATTGTTTTCCATTTGGTCCTGGGTTTTGTTTTCATTGTCATTCCACCTACAAATTAAGAATTCTGCGGTTATCAATTATCCGTGGTTATAATTAATTGATGAATTTGACTTGGATTATAAACTTGATTTTTATTTCTACTAAACAGGGCTAAATCAGATTTTAAAAGTCAAAAATTTGATTTATTAGCTCAAATTATGGCTGGACATGAAGAACGGAACCGAACTCGAATTTTTGGGTAATGAAACCGTCGGGTCTAAATTTAATTATGGAACTGTTTGGTTCAATCTGGATTCGCTTCGATTTCATTCAGTTCTGGGTTCCATACAATAATTAAATTTTTTGATATTTATATAATAAGGCTATATTAATTAAGCTTACAATTGTTCAATTTTAGGTATTACAAAATAACGTAGTGCAATTATGTGATATCTTTTGCGACTCTCTTTGTTGAGCTCTCATAGATTTGACAGTTAAAATCACAAGAGGAAGATAGTGAGCTCGCAATAATAAAAAGAGACTTCCAATACAAAATAACGTAGTTCAATACTGTGATATCTTTTGAGACTCTTTTTGTTAAGTTTTCATAGATTTGACAGTTAAAATCACGAGAAGAGGAAGGTAGCGAGCTCGCAATAATAAAGAGAGATTTCCAATTTGATTTTTCTAGACGGAAATGGCACTACGGTAGAATAAGAAATTTGAGTAAATTTAGGTCGGTTTGATTAATTAAACTTGGGCGGGAAATTAGAAATAGGAAAATTTATTTAAAAAAAAGAACCCGTCGGTTCTCGGGTCTGTATTTAGTTTAAAAAGAACCGCTGGATTCGACTAAGTTCGGTTCGAAAGTTTAGACTTCTTAATTAAAAAAATAAAATAAAGAATTATAATTATGAAAGTAAATGGAGAATTTATTCGGCAGCCGTCTGCTCTATTCTATTGGAATCTTTCATATCGTATTCCAAAGCACTATGCCTTTTGTCTTCACCCAACTAGTATTACTATTATATAAGCTGCACCAAACCTAATACTTTTGCCTGGCCAAGGAAAAAAAGAAAAAGTAATATGTTTGGAACAGTTTCGGATGAGAGGGAAGTGAGCGTGCCGGCAAGTGAGGCATGGAAGCTCTACGGCACGCTTCGACTTGCCAAAATTGTTGGAGAAGCGCTTCCTAATTTGATCGAGAAAATTGAGGTCGTAGAAGGAGATGGAGGAGCTGGAACAGTCCTCAAACTATGTTTTCCACCAGGTAATTTTTATAAATCAAATGCAAGGATTTCTTCATTCAATTTTATTATGTCAGTTTTTTTCTCATAGGCGCTGGGTTGGGCGATTACAAAGAGAAGTTCACTGTGGTAGATGATGAGAAACGAGTGAAGGAAACCGAGATAATTGAAGGTGGATATCTTGATATTGGATTTAGCTTGTATCGCGTTAGGTTTCAAGTTACAGAAAAGGAAGGGAATTCATCATCGTGCATCACCACATCCACAATTGAGTATGAGGTGAAGGAAGAGTTTGCTGCCAATGCTTCGTTTGTTTCCATCCAACCACTAGCCAAGATTATGGAAGTTGCTGCGAATTGTTTGGTTGGTAGCTAAACAAGAATTAATCATATTTTATCCCCGCCTATTGAATAAAATTTCGTTTTCGATTTATTACTTTGTTTTTACAATTATATATATATATATATATCTACAATATATTAAAAGTGTGGACGGTGGAGAAACTTTTAACTACCAAATTTATCCCTACATATTTAACTATATGCC